>JAOEGS010021569.1:0-42731 GCA_025447755.1 Corythornis vintsioides | reverse complement strand
TATCAACAGACAGTCAGTGCTTGGTTTATATCACCACACCTATTTAAATCATGGACCTTATGCCTGTTTGTTAAGTGTTTTTGTTGTTTTATTGGACTGAAAACACCCCCAATCCATTTAATACCAAGACACTTAACAAAATTCTCCATGCTTCTCAAAATGATGTGCTCAAAATCAGAAGAAAATTTGCTCTCAGAATGCTAAATCCTCAACTGTTTTATTTTACAGTTTTTTTGATGACTCCCTGTGAGTCAAAACTCATTAGGGTTTTCATTAGGAAAAGAAAGAGGAAACATCCAAGAAATACTTCTGGATAACCACTCACATTTGCAATTTCAGAATTCTCTGTAATAATAATTTTAGGTAACATTTATCTTAATGAAGGAGTTCCTACACGAGCTTTTATATATCAACACTGGAGTCCTCCTTCCAAAACCATGTCACTGTGCATGATACAAACCAAGGCACCAAGACATGCACAGAGCAGCTGGTGAATAAACCCTTGTACTTCTGATCCGGTATTATTTTGAATCGCCTGCTGCTATTACTCACTCACCCAATAATTACATTGCATCAGAGGCTTAGTGAAGACAAGAGGAAGGAATTTATCACTGAAAAGGTGAGTCTGAAACACTGCCAGTCCTCACAGAATTTTCTTGACTTACTGGCAGACATACCATAACATGTCTTGACCATGCCAGACAACTTTCCCTGGAACACAAACACCTCATGAGCTTCACCAGGTTCTGGGAGTCACATCAGTGTGAATCCTGTAGGAATGCAGATTACTCATATCAATGAACAAGGGATGGAGGCTTCAAGCAGCACAGTCTGGAGCCCCTGGTGATGCAAAGCACAACATGGAAGTGAAGCCATCAAGAGGCAGCACTGGGCTGCAATTAACACACTGGCATTTGAAATGTTATTGGGATGGGGAGGGGAAGGAGACACATTCTCTCTAACACAGCTATGTTTCAGCTATGTTAATGCTGGGGTTTCTTGCAAATGACCCCTGGGCTGTGCTGCTGCATGTCTTCCAGAGTTTTCAAAGCAAATCAAATGAAAAACAGTTTGGAAGCAATCTGTTGCAGAGCTACATAGTGCATCTTCCTGCTCAGGACTGATGGAATGTGTCATTTGCACCTATTCTGCAGCTCAGAATTTTCTTTCAAGATACATTTCCTAGTGGCACTGCATCACTTCCCAGATACTGTGATTTAAGGAGCATACTGCTCCCTTTGCTTCTAGATGATGCACAATCCTGTCCTTAGCCCTGTTCAGAACACTCTTCCCTAGGTAAGAGCAGACTTCTTTCTCTGCACACTATTGCTATCTTACTGACTTCATCTTTCCATGCTCCAGTATTCACCTGAAATTGCCAAATGGCTCTCAAAGTTTGAGGGCCTGGCAGCAGTTAACCCCTGACTGTCCACCCAGGGGGACAAAGCAGGCAGTAGCTGTGCAAGGTTTTTCCCTACATGCTTTCTCCCCTGCTCCCTGAGAGACTCCAATCTCCCAGCCAAAGCTGCATGCATGCTGGAGGGCCAGAAGATGGGCTGTGAATGCTCCAGGCTATTCTCTGTGGGGACCAAGGGTCTGCTCCCACACAGCACATTCTCATTTTTTTGTTGTTATTAAAATGAACAGTTCCAAGCTTGAAAGCCAAGCAGTTTGCTCATGATAGTATGTAATTCTATTATTTCCCAACTAATATAATCCTTAAGGGCCATATTAAAAAAAAAATAAATAAATTCACTCAGTAAACCTTTTCCCCTTGTTTAGACATATAATGCAGACATCATAAATTTTACATTACAAACACTGACAGTACTTTTGCTTTACTTCAAATATTGGGGCTAAAAGCATGTATCAGCAAGGCAATTTTCTCTTATGAACTTGAGAGAAGTCGTGTTCTTTTCTTTCTGCAACATGAACAAATTACTTTAAAAATGTATCAGACAGACCAGCATCCTGTTGGGTTGTGACTATCCCTTTTGTGATCTATAGCATCTCTCACCATCTATTCCTCCTGCCTGCTGAAAAATACCCTTTGCTGGAAAGACTGTGCGCACGCACGCGGGAGATTTGCTCTAAGATTTGCCTGCATGGTGCTCTTTCTATCTTAAACTAGCTGATTGCCCATTAGGCAATTAAGGAAAACAGTAAATATTTGCAGCTTAGAACATGCATCTGGAAACAGTCTTTACAACTGACTAAACTGATTCAAATTGATTTGCAATCAATTAACTTGTGGGGAAAATATCCAGCATAGAGTAGCCAAAGAGGAAGAGCTAAATTCCCTAATGGCCTGAAGTGGTACAGTGGTCAGCAATCACAACCACTGCTGGAAACAATGGGAAATAGACCTCTTCAGCCTGGTGAAGCCTTTATATATATATATTTATATACATATAGCACTCAGCCTGTTCTAGAGCTACACCTTTAAAATCCCTGTGACAATTTCAGATGTTATGATACACATATTTTTTAAAAAAAGATGAGTCAGTTCTTCTGTTGGGAGTTGCTAATACCATAAAGATCAGAGGTTTCTGAGTCACACATATGCATATGCAATGCTGTTCTTT
The DNA here is from genome assembly GCA_025447755.1 of Corythornis vintsioides. Taxonomy (NCBI): domain Eukaryota; kingdom Metazoa; phylum Chordata; class Aves; order Coraciiformes; family Alcedinidae; genus Corythornis; species Corythornis vintsioides. The sequence continues at coordinate 40,146 of JAOEGS010021569.1, read as the reverse complement.
ACTGGAAACACAGGTTGATAGTTGCAGATAAGCTGGGGAGAGCTGCCGACAAGCGATGGCACACGCTGGTATAAAGGCTTCCTTGGCAAAGGTCTGAGAAAGCCAAATTGCTCACAATCTGTGAATTACAGTGTCCTCAAGGAGTGATGATGATATTCCAGAAAAATTGTCATACACCTCAGACCTCTGCTTGTTTCTTAACCTCTGCCTTTTAAGACAAGTGCATATTTGACAGATAAGCAATGAATTTCAAACTCTTCCTACCATCATCTCAGGGCTTCCTGAACAATCACAATTCCTGAAAATTCCTCAAGCAACTTGGGCAGATTGCTTTTTCTTTACAAAATAAAAACAAAAAAATTAAAAATACTGTTACAATTCGGTGGCCAAAATAAAAATAGATTATGCCATGAGCAATTTTTTGAATGAAAAGGCAGTGAAGAGTGTACAACTCTCTCTGAAGTCAGTTGCTGGAAAACCGAGCGTGCTCAGTGCTACTGAAAACTCCCAAACTCATTTTCTACACTGAAAAGGTAAACACTTGCCAAAAATCTTTTTATAGACTTGCAGAGGATTAAGAATGATCACAGCTGTATTGTTAAGAGGGATCCAATTAAACACAATCAACATGATTAGTTTATGCCTTAACCTCACCATTATTTTACAATCATTTTTTATGTCCTGCAGATTCTAGATGCTGATAGGTCGCCTCAGTTCCCCATTTTTTCCATTACCAAGATTTCATTATGCACATTAAGCATGTTTCCATTTGCCTGAGGTACACCAGGGGCAGGGAAGCATATTTCAAAGATAACTCATTTAATATTAAATGTCAAAATATTACTCACTTCTTTAGCAAGATCATGCAGCTGCAACCTGGAGAATTAATTTGGGATGGTGTCTCTGCGGAGTTCAGGGCGTTGGTCTAAGCATACCTTGTGCTAAACAAAAAATCATTGACTTACCCAGAATTGAAGCCTTGTATGGAACTAACTAAAGGGCAATAATGAACAGTGAAACATGTAAAGGAAGTGGGTTGTAAGCCAGAAACACTGTGATTAATTATGGATAAAACAACCAGGGGAACTTCTCATTACATTAAGTAATGAAATAAGTTTATTATCATGATAAAAAAAAGTGGAAATGACTTAATCTTTGTTTTGAAGATTAACAGCATAGCATTCCCCTTCTGCACAAGCAATCAAGAACCCACAGAAGAAAAGAATCATGAATACCTCCACTTTACAGAAAGAAAAAACGAGCAGGCTGTTTATCAAACACTTGCTTCCCGTGTTTCCTTGGAGACAATTCCTGATTTACATGTATGTAAATGAGGTTAAAGCAGCCCTTGAATTACATGACTAAGGACCTGTGTCAACAGAGGGAACCATCCCCCGGTCCTCTCCATCTCAGCTCTGAGATCTCTAACAAAGCCTTCCTGGTCATGGGAGGACCAAAATCACACTCAGATAATGTACATACAAAATGTCCAAGCAGAGAGGCTTCCTGCTGCTTGCACAGATCGTTGTTTCAGGAGCAACAGACTCTGTCCATCACTGAACTGTGCATTTGCAAAAGAATAAAACACAGATGATCACTGATCAATCCTTCTGTGCACTTCTCTACGATGCTATCTGGGGGATAAGGCACCTGAGTCTTATCAGGTTTATTTCTAAGTATTTCATTGTGTATTTAGCCAATTCCCTTCTAAACAGATTTGTAGTATGGCATTTTTCAATGGTCTTCTGTGAAGTTTTCCCACTCTGTTCCCTACAAGTGTCTTCTACAAGATCTTTTTATTTGGCTTTCTTTAACTCCATGATTTCCTCTTAGGACTCTTAGTTCAAAACTTGCTGCCTTTGAGCCATTTCTGGTGACCCAAACCATCCTTCAGCATGTTCTTTTGGGTTCCCATGTAATTTTTTCTTTGACCCTGTGCCTGCAAAGGAAAACAAAACACCTCCAGAAAGTTCTTGAGGTTTATTGTTCAGCTCCCCTCCAGCGTTGGCTACAAGCCAGGCTTCTAGGTGGGGCTTTCTAACCCCAGAGTGAACTAAGATGATCTGTAGCACTAGCAAGAAGGTGGGAATGCAGGATCTGCTTCCAGTTCAGAAAAGGCAAGGAAAAAAAAAAAAAAAAAAAAAGGGTTTTCTTATGGCTGTATGCAAATCTGAGATCTGAAGCTACACCAAAGAACTGCTTAGCAGCAGTGGCTATCATTGGCACATTCCTGCATGCTGAGGTACCTGCACAGCACAGGGATGTTCACAGTATAAACACATTGCTTCTCCTAGAAAAATGGCAACCTTTGAGGGGCACTTATGGACCTCATCCACGCTGCACAGCCACTGGCACACCAGGAAGGAGTTTTGTCCTTTACAGTGACTCAGCTCTCATGACCACTGCCATTAGTTTCCCCAAGCTATCAAAGCTTTTTACCAAAAATGTTCAATTCCCAGAAAATGTTTTTGCCTAGTGCACAATGGTGATGAAATACAGAGAGTTCTCCAGTTGCTTACTAATGACTAGGAAAGTGAGCAGGGGAGAACTGCTCTTAACCAGGTAGAAATATTTCCACACACTCCTCTGTCCACCTAGCAATGTTTTACTCTATGCCAAATCCACACAGATGCTTCTATAAAAACCACTAGCAAAGTCCCTTAAATTGAGATGTTTAAAATTAACATAATTTGGGGGCTTTCAAAGACAGGCACACAGAGACAATGTTTGGTCTGAAGGGCTGGGTGCAGAGCTGTGGGTATAACATTAGACCAGCTTTCCCCCCCCCAAAAAAAGCTACATTTCCCAAGAGCCAACACAATCAAAACAGATTCACCCTGAACTGGTTCAGTACTTCTCTATATTGATCTTCCACACAGCTTTGCAGCTCTGTGCTAGTTCCAGCTCTGTTAGATGGCTGCTCCTGTTGGCACTGCTCTTCTAGCTGACAAGGAATATCACCACGCCCTACAAAACCATTACACACTACAGTGACTTTGCATGTTAAAGAAAGAATCGTTGATGCAGGATAAAACAAACCTTCATTAGAGGAGAGCAAATAGAGATGAATTGAAATAGGCATACTGATTAGATTTTTGTTCAAATATTTTACTTTAACATTTGCTCTTGATAAACACTTTCCCTGGTAAACCCTGGGCATTAAATACTGCCATAAACAAAAAAAAAATTAACTGTGGATACCACTCGATTAAAACTACATTTGGCACATGTAAACTAGCTTTTAAATGATGTCTTTCTTGCTTTTTCTTTTACAGATTGTCTAATAACACCACACTTTTATTGCACTGATATGGCTTTGTGATTGATCCGTTTCTGTGTTCCACACTTCGTGGCACATCAGACTGTTATATTTGGACAAGGTGGCTCCACTGAGAATTTAGACTTCAAACAATATGATTTTATTTCAGCCACCATTTTATTAAATCAAGAATTAACACGACTCTTCAGCTTTCACTAATCCATTGCTGTACACACCTTCATAAAGACTTTTGCTTGACTGATGAATAAGTGGTTTGGCCTGAAGTACTGTGATAACTCTAATTATGTTTTTAAAATGCATTCATTTTTTCTGTCATTTGTACACAAGCCTCCTCTAATATAATGGTTACTGCAGTCATAAACATTGATAATTTAAGATGATAAAACAATAAATGTACCAGATTTATATTTTGTGTATCTTCCTAAAACTTTAGCATTCAAAGTAGAAATTACACTGTGAAAGCTAAACTGCCCTTGAAATCCCATAATTCTGTAAGAAATCACAAGTGATCACCCCACAAAAGAGAGTGGAAGGGTAAGTCTTTTATGTAAAAGATTTCAGAAAATTCTGACAATTCCATTCCTTTAATTAAAATTCTGCTTTCATGACTCATTTATGTCACTTCCAAATGTAGACATATGTCAAGCTGGGTTGTGGGTGTGTGCTGATACTACGATTTACCCTCAATTGCCGGCCAGACTTATCGGTTAAAACAATTTAAAACACATGGGGTATATATTTTTTTTCTCAACTACAGACTAACAGGCAAAAGTGAAACAGATTTAACCCCCCAAGTTTGAGAGCTGCGTGGGATTTAGCCACACAGCTCTCCTTCAAGCCAAGAGAAGGTCAATCCATGGGTGTGATATGGCAACCTTCCATGGACCTCTCCTCAAGCTGGACTCTTGGTGTGGCTGGGAGGGTAAGAACAGGCAGAGGCACTGCATCCACTGGGAGTCACTGCCATTAGGGTGGCTTCAGGGGAGAATCTGACATGACACTTCAGCTAGCTCCAACCCAGCAGGCAGACAGGCTGGTGGACCCACATCCAAACGGTGATACCCTCCTGCAAGTACAAAGTGAGTGGAGTTCATGTCACTTTGGGGGAAGCCACTTCTTGCAGGTATTCTCAAAAACAGGCCGACTGTGACGGGCTGTGTCAGCCCTGAGTGATCTTACAGGGCAGCCTCCTAGTGAGCTCACTGCTCTAATCAGCGCCCCGTTAACGAAGGCACAGACTGTAAGCCAAGTAGCCAACAAACCCCTTGACAGCAGCAGCACGCAATTCAAATGAACCTCTTCATGATTAAGGTCATTAATATAACGCAAGCAAAACTCCTGAGTTGCCGAGCCCGTGTTTGTCAGCTTGGCCACAACACCTATTGCACTTGTGCTCTGTAAAAGATCTGCTGCTCCTCATTTGAATGCAGCTTGAGGTGCTGACTGTTGCTCTTTAAAAGCCATGGAAGGATTGCTGAGCCCACGGAAGGATATGGGAACACTGCCATCAACACTCAACTTGTGGTTCTGGAGATATACACCTTCCTAAAACAAACTTTCCTAGACAGCAAAGACCTTTTAAAAGGCTTGCAGCAGTGTTTCAACTTGTCCCAAGCTCTCTTGCCTTTTGCATGCTTTCTCAGATCTGAAGAGAGCTTGGGAAAGGCTTCCAGGAGCTGCTGTGTAAAAACAGGCTGACTGCTGCGTTTCAGCATCTCCATCAGCTCCTGCTGAGTTACCTGAGCATGGTTCTGGGCTCTGCCTCACATCTCCTCTGTAACCCAGGGTAAAGCTGCTTTCTCTTCCCCAGTTTTCCAACCTTAGAGCACAGCTGAAAATGCTTCTTTTCTTCTGAGGCATGTCCTGTCCACAGGGACCATCAGCTTCAAGAGGAGGTCTCTGATACAAAGCCATGTTTGTTCTGTGCCTACAACACAAGGCTGGGATCCCACTAAAGGCTCTAGGGGTACTGGGCTCCAGTCCAAGAGTCAGATATGCTTGGCTTTTGGTTCAAACAAAGGTTCCCTCTCCTCACAGGCCATCACACTCATTTATTTTGCCCTGTGGTGAAGTTAACTCTACATCTGTGATGTCACAGCTGTCTCCATGACAACAGGTTTATGACTTCAGTGTAAAGTCAAAGGGAAGGAGAAGCTCAGGGACATGAAGGAAAGCTCTTATTCAAATCAGAAACATCTGACAATAATAGAGAAGAGAAATGACCAAGAAGGTACATTTCTTTTATTGTTATACATGTTTGTGGTTTCTTCTTAAGTTTTCAACAACATGTACTTCTTCCATCACATGTTTTAATAGCTACTCTTCCACTTACTTTTCTTTAGTTCAAGATGTTTGCTTTCTTCTTTTAAATAAAAAAATAAATTTAATACTATTTGTTTAACTAGTTAATGAATGCCTTTGCCTTTTTTCAATTAGGTTTAATAGGAATATATTTGGACTTCAGTATAGTCTTCCTTCTGATGCCAAATTTGAATGATACTATTTCTGAACAAACAGGGGAACTGTTAAAACTGTGGCTTTTCATACTTAGTAGAATAGGCTTTCAAAGAAGAAAATAAATAAAAAAAAAACAACCCACATCAAAGATTTTTGAAACACAGATTAAAAAAAAAAGATGCAAGAAGGCAAAGCTATTATGGAATAGAAATAAGCATTGGGCAGGGTAGAGACTCAGCTTTTCATTCCGTGTTTTTCCCTTTGTTTGCTGTTTGTTTTTTCCTTGAACAGCAACCTCCTCCAAAGCAGACATCTCTCCGTGGATGAAGGTGACACCGAAGCACAGCCTGCAGAGTGGCACTGATATGGCTCAGTTTGTCCAGCACAGGAGTCTTCACAGAAGTTATCCTCCCTGCAGTCCCAACAAGGAATTCCCAGGACTCTCATTCCTTAAAGTAGAGACGGTGCCTAAAGGAACCTGGGAAGTTTCCATCCATCCTTCTTGGCCAGTCTAAGCATTTACATTGAAGACCCCGAGAGCCACACTGAAAACAGGATGGACAGCAACACTTCAGCTCTGTGTTGCAGATTGACTCACTGAAAGTACTGCATAATGGTAGCCAATAATAAAGCCATTAAAGTTTCAGTTGAAAAGTTTTTAGGTATCTACTATGCAGCCAAAACTGGCTACGTTTAGCATGGTCTGTCTTTACTACACTGCCTGGTTCACAGATAGTTGATTGAATTAGTTAATTAAGATAAATAGGTAATTAAGGCTGGAATTTTCAAAGAAGCCAGAGAAATTAGGTAACCAAATTCAATGAGATTTGGGTACTTAACTCCCTTAGACTCCTTTGAAAAGGGCAGCTATAAACACTCAGCTCTTCAGTTGCAATTATTTGTACTCAGAGGATTATGAGAGCAGCTGTTTATAAATGCAGAAGCATGGTTGCAAAAGCAGGCATGGCATGAGAACAGAGATTTGTCCTTGCATAGCAGAGGACATAAATGTATACAGGCAGTGGCCATACATTTAAACTATCCATAAAGTGAAAATACCAGTAGAGTTAGTAATATCTCTAAAGTCAGTAAGAGCTTCTTAAACTTACCTAATTAAAATCAATTAGATATACAAACTCTAATATACATGTGCACAAACATGTGTATAATATATATATACATACACTTATGTAAAAGTACATGCACATCTATAAGAGGTTGGACTGGAACATGAGTGCAGACAGCTGTTTGGGTTTGTACACATTTTTTCTTTGCAAAACAGTGAATTTTATTAGTATCTTCTGTTGGAAAAAGAGATGGCTAAGCTGCCATGATGATGCCATGATTTTATCAAAGTATAGGAGGAAATGCCTTTGTCTACAGGTATGTAATAGAGGCAGCATGGAAGGAACTTCTATTCAAATTAAACAGAAGGAAGCACTGTAGCAGAAGTATCCTCTAGAACACCAGCTGATGGATTAAGAGGTAAAAATAACAGCCTACAAATACTATAAAACAGAAACTCTCCAACCAACAAAACTTTTACACCACATCTTTGTACCCAGCTAAGAGGACAAGCCAATAGGTCTATTCCATGAAGGCTCTGGACAAAACAACAAACACATGGCACACCCATTCTATTGACCACCTAAACCACTGCAGCTGACCAGGGACACTCTGACCCCACTGAAAGCAGTGACAAAATGCAGGTCCTGTGGCTGTTTTCTCTGGACACAGTGCAGAGCTTTCACTGGCCTGACCACAGCCTCTCTACAAGTCCTGCAGTGAAGTCTGCTTTGCCTAAATGAGACGAGATCAGCTTCTTACCCAGCAAACCACGCTCAAGAGGAGTAACCTACACATGCTGTCGGGTCTACCCCCGTGCTCACAGACACACATGGGCTTGCATACTGTCTTAGGAAGGAGATCTCAAGGAGGATGTATTCCAAGGCCAAGGAAGTGTGAATGACAAGCATCCACCCCAATTTTGTTCTTTTTTTTTTTTTTTTTCCTGTTAAAAACTGCCAGGACTTCAGTTCCATGTGCTCACAGCAAGAGTGCTGGCCCATCAACAAATTCAAAATATACAGAAGATCAATTTCTTCTAATAAGGGAAAGGTCAGTGACTTTCCAGTAGAGTGAGTCACTGAGTTCTCCAAACCCTTCAGGTCTAGTAGAACAAATGATGTTAGCTGAAGAATTCAAATATATACAGTACATATATACCTGATTGTTTCACTCCAGAATATATATGTAGCCATAAAATACAGCTCCTTAAATGTAAAATGTATGGATTTCCCCCTGCAACAAAAGCATAAAATATCATACTCCCAAACAAGTATTTGAGTGTACGAACATGATCTTTCACTTCATCTAGGATTACCCACCCAGTAAACCAAGCTGTATTCTTTCTGGGTGGCTCAGAGAATAGCATATTACAGTGGAAACACCCATTTATTTCATTTACTGCCATTTATAATATTTTCCACTATTTGCAGATAATGAATTCATCCACTTTTTGCCAAGATTATGCAGCCTGTTTTATAGCCAAAATTATCCAGAATCCTTCTAAAAATGTGTTACCCTTCATTTTCCATGATTGCTTAGTGGTTCACTTGGAGCAGAACCAAGATCAACTGCATTAACAATGCACAGCATTAACTCAAGTGTCATGCTCCTGCTCTCCTCGCAGCAGGAAGAGTGCCATCAAGCTGGTCCCTGAAGTATGCACAGTCCAAGAGTGTAACTGTTCAGGTTAATTAAAGCCACTAGTTGAAAAAAGAGGAATTACTTTTGGAGTTCTTTCCTCGACACGTTCCGCAATGGTCTTCTCATAAACACAGACACATTTCAGATTAGCTGATGTTGTTTTCTGGGCACCACTAACTCCTCAGTTCTCCAGGATAAGTTGTGTTTGTAGAATAGAACACAAGGAAACAGAGTGTGCAGCACACCTGAACAGACCCAGCTCCTGACACACATCTTGGCTACTAGACACCATGAGCAGCCCTTCCACACTGACAGGCAGACAGTGGGTATGACAGGCACTGTGGCCAAGCCCACTCAGGTCCAGCACAAGCCCTTGGTGAGATGATGTGTCTTGGGTTAGAGCTGACTTCTTAGCAGACAATTCCCACTCTGCACTGGCTCAGCTTTCCTGGCATGCTATGAAGGGTGGAGCTGCAGCACCATTCTCTCCCCGCTCTGCACAAGAGGAGAAACAGGCCACTCACATCTGCTCTTCCCTTGTGCAGGCTCTGGCAGTCTGAAAGTCCCATGCAAGGGAGAAAGAGGGCTTCTTGCCATCACCAGGCTCAGCAGCTGGGCCCAGCATGTAAAATGAAGTAAATACAAATGTTTGAAGGAATTCCTTAGTGCTCAGCTTGAGGTTTTGATCTTGGAGTCAAGGATATCCAGCGCAGGACCCTAAATGCAAGAAGCAATCCCTGCTCAGAGGTTCCAGTGGTATGTTAGCAGTGATAACAGAAGTAATCACATCATTAATTTTAAACAAAGGCTAAACAGAATAAAGTCTATTTTTATTTTTTTATTCTTCTATAAAAAAAAGAAAATTAGTGCAATAAATATCCTAACGGCCAAACAGTCTTTGTTTCTTAACATTATCTCTATTTTCTTTGGCATCACTGGGAATCTCAAAGCAGGAGCTAAAAGGAAGGAGAAACTGGCTCAGCAGAGGCATTGTATCAGACAAAATCTGCTCTTCACCTAAATCACCATTGATCTGCAAGACTGGAGCTGAGCATCTGGTACTGAACAAGTTAATCAGCCATGTGTGACTTGAGAACCAGGGCAGGCAGGGGAGCCACCCAGCAGGCTGAGTTATGGCCACTGGAACAAAAACTGGTTGTCATGATATAGCTGAAGATTTCTTAGCACAGACAGCTGACAGGAATGCAATAAATAGTAGCACTCCCAACTCCTACTTGGATTCCCATAAATACTGCAGACTGCCAGCAACTCCTTTCCTTTGGCCACTCCATTATTCAGTTTTACCATATGTAGCTGGTTGGGACATTTACAGTTTCTCCTCTCCTCTGCATGCAGCACCTGGACACCACCACTGCACCTCTTCTACACAGCAGCCTCTGCTGCTACCACCCAGGCCAGCCTGGCTTAGACTCCTCCAGCCAGCACAACCCATACAGATGTTTTCTCTTTTGGCTCACTCCCAGTAACATCTTGAGGCTCTAATACTCAACCAGTTGATCTCAGTGGTGCAGGATCACAGACGATTACCTTTATTCAGATGTGTTTGTTTAATCTTAATCTTTCTCTCTCTTTTTTTTTTTTTTTTTTTTCCAGGCTCTTTGATTCCCTTTCTGGTTCTTCTCATGTTCTCAGAGTTTCAGGCACTTCTCTAAACACCCTTAATGTTTTGACTTTTGCTGGTTAAATTTAAACAAAACTTAAAAGCTTTTCTAACTATTTTTACTCATTCTTAGAGTAATTTATCAGCCCCATAGAAAGCCTGTATTCCCCCAATATAAATGGATCACCCTGTTCTTGTGTAGCTGATGTGCAACCTCCTTTATCTCACAAGAGTCTGGCCCTTGCCTTCTGGGTAAAGTAACCAGAAGCCACTGAATCTTTCCTGCCCAATGCATAACCACTTCCAGGATATGTGCAGCCAGACCCTCCACTAAGTCCAACTGTGAGCCCTTGAGGCCATTAGGGTGCCCCAAAGGATGCTGCATCATATTCTGGCTGCAAAGGTAATGATCTTATGTGCCCTGGCCCAAAAGGCCCCATATGGGTGACACTCTAGTCTGGACAGCTGCAGATAAACTCCACCCATGTCAAAGGTATAATTCCTTTCAAAGCCCAGCTGCAGGCAATGGGAGCTATACACATGTATACACATACTCCTCTTGCCTGTCCAGTTCCCCCAGCAAAAATTCTAACTTGCACTTCTTGTACTTACTGGAATCACAGAGAGGCATAGAAGAAGGAAATATGTGGCCTCTCAAATCCTTTAAACATGGCTCAGCTGCCACTAAAAAGGTGCCCTGACTTGAATTTGGTTTATTTTATTTTTTAACAGACAACTGCTCGGTGCTTTTGTACAAAGCCATAGGAATTTTATTCTTGGACCAGTAGATAACCACAGCACATCTCTCCCAAGTTTCCAACCCCACAACCATTTTTCTTAATTTTGAAACTTTAAAGAAAGAATGCTTCTCTGGCTTCACAATCTTACACAACTTGTTAGAACCTCGGGAGAATGTTACAATACCAAGCCACATGAAATGGAAACACATGAACAGACCTTTGGGTTGGATCCTCTGCTTCCACCAAGCTGCACTCAGACCACGACTGAAGAGCGTCTGGCTTGGGTAAAAGACAGTTTTTTGCGACCTCAAGTCCTGGTAGCCAATAAGAGTGGTTTGACCTCACACTGCAATTAAGAACTGTCTTGAATCTACTAGAATTGTGACCCTGACTCAGAACTTCCCAGGGACCTTGTGACTATGGAGAACGGAAGCCTTGCACGTGGTGCTGCACTGGGGACCCGGGAGTCACCCCAGCTTCTTGGTACAAGCATCTTTCCTAACACCTTTGGCAGGAGGCTCCTGAAGCTGGCTCTGAGGGTTTTGCTGCCAACACAGCAGTGCAAGGAGACCAGAACAGTTCCAAGGAGCTGTTTCCCCTACGAGGCAATGAAAAGAAAGCCTGAAGCCACTGGCAAGCCATGCAGTAGACATTTTGGGTGAAAGGAGCTACACTGTGCTTTTGAATTACTATTTTTTGCAAAATACTTTGTTCTTCTGTGTGCATCATACCCCTACTATAGACAGTTATATTAGAGTCTTCCAAACCGGTACTTTTCTATCACAGATTTCCATATCACAACAGAGCTGAAAATACAATACTAGTATTTCAGTGATGTTCTACTCCCGTAGACTAGCTTGCTTAGCCACTGCAGTTCAGAGGGACACAGTCCAGGTATAAGAACAATACAGGAATGAGGAGGGACAAAAGCATGGCTAGAAGGAATCAAAACCAGAGATTCAAGAGTGATGGAGTTCCACACGACAAGCCTGTCCAGGGCTTTACATAGCTCAGATGCTCTTAGAGCACAGTACTCAGCCCTCAGCCACCTGAGTTGTGCCATCTCAGGCTGACCATTGCTCAGGCTCAGCTGCTCTGCTTCCCAGGACAGGGCTAGCTGTTACCCAGTCCTTCTTGCCGTCAGAGGGGCTGACAGCCACAGCTCAGGACTAGTTGGGTAAGGAGTCCTTGCCATTGTGCTAGGCACTACAGAAACACATATATCAGAGTATCTGCCCCAAAACCAGGAAGGCTATACATTTAATGTAGCTGAAGTGAAGCACACAGCAATTGTGTGACCTCCCAGGGTACAGGCCCACCTTGAAGGGGGTTATTACACCCAGACCTGTTAATGGGTATCTCAGTGTCTTCTGCAGAAGGTCATTCCATCTCTTATCAGAACACGGTTTCATGCAGGTTGAGCTCTTCCTACAACATCCCTTAAAATAAAATACAATCCCCCAATCCTGGATTTGAAAATGATTTACAGAACAAATGCTATAAATATGCACAGAGCAGGAGCAAAAGCAGAGCCAAGTAAAGAGAGATATGATTTCAACTGAGATAGAGAGCTGATGAAGAGATAAAGTCTTTCCAGGTGCCTGAAGCTGTAAGAAGCCTCTTGCTCTGAAGCTGGTAATACAGGATAAAAAGAGAGAAGGTTTGGGGTGATGGGCTTTACTAAGGTCTTTGCAGCAAGTCAGAGATTCCTTTCACAGAGAGGCAGACTGCTGCTAAGCCCTCAGATGATGCTGAAAGTGAAAAAGACCCTGCCTGTAAATTCAGGTTGCACAAAGAGGGACAGTGCAACCTGGAAGAGTCACTGCAACTCTTCTGGGCGTATCCCAGTGGAGTACTGACAGACATGTAAAGGCGGCAGCAGCACAAACCTCACCACAGGAGAAATGCCTGAGCATTTACTCAGCCATTCCAGGTGAGTTTCAAAGCATGGCCTCTGCTTTCTTGTGATCAGTACCCCACTCTACCAGACCTCAGAGTGTCCCTGTGGTCGCAGTCACATCTCTAAATCACAGCACAGGTATCACTGAATGCAAATCTCCCACCCCAACAGTTACTTAGCCCTCCTGAGCTTTGCATGCTTGGAAATGGCTGAGAGAAACCTACAGGCTGCCATCTTTTGAAGTGGCTTTTAAGGGCTCTATTTTGGTCACATTCCTCACCTGATCTGTCAGGATGTTCTTTCAATGCCTTTCATATTTCCCATGAAAAACCTTAAGCTCCCAAAGGCCCAGCCTATCTGCCATCTCAACACTATCAGGAAAGAGCTGATAAGAATATGATTGTCAGTGATGATTACGAGTACTTGGCAAACACAGGAAAACATGACTACATTAATTGCTAACCTACTTCAGCCAATTTGGCACCATGACAAATGCAACTGTTTGTATCTAACAAGCTGGTGGCTCTGGAATAATTCTGGACAGTATGTCCAGGGAGAAGAATCAACCATTAGTCCCAGGTGACTCATTTCTTTGTAATATTAGCAACATAATGGAGGGTTTTTTAATGGGATTATAACCACACAAGCAGACCCCAAGCAGCTGCTCTGCTAGTCAAAGGGAACATGGCTGACAATAAAATTTAAGAAACTGAAAGAGGGGAAAATGGCAAACCTCTGGCATGGCACACTTAGATGACCTCACAGCTTAAAAGGAATTGGATCGTGCTGCACACATGAAAAGAAAATCAGATATGCTCAAAGCCATCTCTTTGGGCATGCTCGTCACTACTTTCTCCCACTGACCCTCTGTCAAATGCAAAGGGAATGGCCAAGTCAAGGAGAACTCATCTTTTCATATATTAGAGATAGATTTTAAATCTAAAAAGCTTCCACTCAGACACTGAGTAACTAAGGGGCCATTATCAAGGATGGCAGAGCCTCTATACTGTCACCAAAACTTCGTGTTTGTCCCTCTGCAGAGCTGAAATAATTCTTTGTGTACAACTGAACAGCTCAATGCTATAAGCATATAAGTGTGCATGTCCTTCCAGTATGTGTGTATATATGGGCTGGACTAGATGATCTTCAAAGGTCCCTCCTAACCCAGTTCATTCTATGATCCTGTGTGTGAATATATATAAATGTACATACAGAAAAGGAGAGAAAGCCATGAGGTAACTACTAGGAATAACCTTGCAATGGCATGGCAACAGAAGAAACAAATCTCCTTCAAAAACACTTCCCAATAAATTTTACAGGGCTGTTAAAATTCCAGGCCTAAATTCTGTCCATGGTAATACCTGGTTCCCTTTCTGACCGTGGTTCTAACTGAGAGGTACAAAGATGTTACTGTAACTTACTAAAGAAATATCTTTTGTTTAGTTGGTAGAAGTAACAAAAGACAACTGTGTCTGTATAAATGGCACATATATCTCAGTGTATGATAAGTATTTGTTTGAATCATCACCTGTTTGTAGTTTGGTGTCCCAAAGCTGAGGTTTGGATTTGTCTGTGTGGCTTCAGAAGGAACACAGTATGGCATGATGCACATACCTGGTATGGAATACAAGCACTGCAGTTTACAGATGGTCTAGCAAGGACTGTTTAGGCTGCTTAACCTTCACATACTGAAAATCATTTCTGATCTGTTTTTCACAACTCTGAAATTGTGTCACCAGAGGCCCTTGGTTCAGGATGGCAGAAGGACTCGCAAGAGTGTTTATACACTCCTTTAACACTAAACTGCACCTTACATCACTCTGAAATGTTTTGTTAGAATCAGCTGAAACAAAGGACACTGGCTGACCTGGCCTGACCGACCCGCACCAGCCATCTGCAATCCACTGACACTCATAAAATATCCCTAGTGATTTCAATAGCTTGGGATCAGACCCACATGTTATTCTTGAACACCTCTTAAACTGTCAGGGCTTGACCTCAGGCTACACTGGAAGCAGTCCAGGTGACACTGTGCTTCCTTTCTCATAGCTGCATGGAGCTCTAAGCTTGATCTCCTGATCACCAGACACTGCTGAGGCTGTGGCAGTGGCACAGGAAGGGCTGAAGATCTGTGTTTATACACATGTGCACATGGTGGCAGGGACCCTGAGCTGTGTACAGTTTTAACTGGCCTTGGTTTTGGTGGTTGTGATGGCCAGCTAATAAGGTTCACTAAACACTTCCTATCACACCTTGAAAGATTTTGCGTGCATCACCAAATGTTGTCAAGTACCTAATAGTGTCCTCCAAAATGATTTCTGACTGTAGAAGTGCATCACCCTCCAGCCCTTTATGTATGTCTTTCTGCCCTTCATAGATGATATGAATCACTGTTACCAAAGCTCTAGCTGGTGACAATACTTCTGCAGTACACCTAACAGTGGCTTTAATATGATCCCCTGACACATTTACATTTCACTAATGACAAGCACTGTCTGTGATGCAGTAAAAATGCTGTGACTGTGGGGAGAATTAAGTGTATCTCTAGTGCCTGATTCAGGAGAGCAGTTAATGCTGTGATTAAGTCCATGGCTAGTCAGGACAAGACAGCTTATGTTTAGAGAGAGCTAAGTATGTCCGGCAGAGCCATCCTGAATAGCATCAGCCTCCAGAATTGGGTCTCTACCAAGCTGTGGAAGGATATCCTTAAGGAGCTAAAAGTCACTAGCACCCTAGCTGTCTGGTAGTCAAAGGATAAGAAGTGCTTTTTTGAACAGGCTTTATCATTAGATGCAGCAACCTGTGCAATTTTAAACCTTTGTAATTCTAAACAGTCTGAACCAGAAGACTACAATGCACACATTTCTCCTCCTGCAGAAGGAGTGAGCAGGTCTGCATGGGACAGCTCTTAGGCACGCTGAATAACGCTCTGGCAGGAGCACTCAGAGTAGGTGCCGGTCAGAATCCGCTCAAAACCAACTAACAAATGCTGGAATTAATAATGAAGACTTGCAGGGAGACATAGGCTTTGAGCAGCACAGTATTTCAGATCAGCTTACTGAAAGCTCCAGAATATCATCAGCTCTCTGTCTGAAATGCGTAAGCAATCGTTTCATTTTTATCAAAACACTATTAGGCTGTGGTGAATGACAGCATAAATCTGAAATAGGAAAGATACAGGATGAAAGACCACCAGGGTGGAACATAACTGTAAACCTCTCCACAAAACTGCATTTGAGTTCTGATCATATACACAGGAACTCCTTTAAACCATCCAGCAAGAATCTTAACTCACTGACTTCCAAAGTAAGTGTTACCAATTAAGTGGGAGAAACTTTAACAGTCAATTTTAATTACGCTAAGAGATTCACCAATCAATTCCCAGCTCAAAGTGAAGTTTTTACTAGAGACAACTGGAACCAATTTACATGCTTTTATGTTGCGTCTAGACTTTAATGAACGGTCTAAGCACAGAGCAATTCAATGCCAGTATCAGACCAGTTTTCATGTGTACTGCAAACACACCAGCTTCTCTGAAATTCTCCACTTTGTGACTTGAAATGCTTCCCTGAGAACCACATGACACAAGCACCACTGTGGGGACTGCTTACAGAATGGGTAAGACAGGGACAGCACAGATTGTCCTCCAGCCTGGTGCTGTAACAGACACAAAGTGTGCAGGGGCAGCTCTTGCCTTAGTGTGAGAAGGAATAATTAATAGCTCTTCTGATTACAGCGTGGCATTCCTATTGAGTACTAACCTGAGTCCATTAGACAATATATATATATATATATAAATAAAGCTAAACAATATAGAACCACCCAGAACAGCTACAAATATTTAATAATTGGCCAAAAAAAAAAAAAAAAAAAAAAAGTTAAATGCTGGCAATCTTTCAAACACCTAAAAGCCTTTGCTTTCTCTTCTCTCCTGCCTTCTCTGTACCTCTCAGGGCCCTGGCTAAGCTGTGGGCTGTGGTGCTAGAGGATCTGAGCATCCAGTCAGTCCAGCAGCACTGATACAGTACAAAACAAAGCACCTGGTTGCTTGTTCAAACACTGCAGAGCCTGCCACAGCACACTCGTGGTACTCCAGCTATATGAGACTCACCACTATGGCATCACTTTGATCATTGCTGTAGGTCATGGAATCACTCCGAAACCAAAACAGTCTTGGTAAAAAATTGAGTTACCATTTAGGGAGCTCTGTTGCTTTTCTTTTGTTTTTGTATTGGTTTTTTTCTTCCCTCTATTCCTTCTTTTTAAACATGCCTGTCAGGAGAGTGAAATGTATGCATTTAGCACTACCCTGCTGAGCAAAGCTTGTTAAATTAAGAAAGACGTATTTAAGTAAATGGATTGATAAACTTTCATATACTTGTATTCAGAGGACACTGTATATAACTGTAATTTTTGAAAACTGAGAGGTTGATTTGGTGATTCAGAGCCTTTTCCTGCAGGATGATGCTAGGCTAATAATCCTCCCGGGAGTTCTGCATGATAGAGCTCTGATAAAGTTGGGTCTCCTATCTTCCAGAAGATACACACTGATTTGCCTGCTACTTTATTTTAGGCAAAGGCAGCAAACAGCTTTGGAAGTGCTGCACTAGCTTGGCTGCCAGCAGAGATAACAGCCATGAAATGCAGACAGTGTTGTGTCCCATTCTGTGGTAGCACAGAGTCCTTTGGAGCAGTGATGAGTAGGGTGCCCCATCTCACATCTTCCTCCACCTTTGGAGCTATTCTAAACCTGCCACACTGAGAAGGACTCTTCTGATAAGTACAGTACAACTCTACAGAACAGCACTCAGTTTCAGGGACAGGACAGGAGGGGAAGCAAAGGAAGCCACTAATAAATGAGGTTTTGTGTTTAAGACCATTCCATCAGGCCAGTCAGGGCCTGGGCCAGCAGCTGCCAGCCCAGCTCCTGGCTCGTTCACAGCAGTGGTTTATCCAAGGTGTTACAATTGCTGCCAGCATGAGCAAAGTAGACTTGTACTCAGGCAGCTGGATTCTTGACTTGACAAAGTATCCCTTGCTCACCAGGATTAATTTTGCTGAACGGCAATAATAGATTGTAAAAATCAGATAAAAAACAACTGCACCACACATGGCAGGATGCTGGGATGGTATGGGGGACTGTAAGCAGTGCTTTTTTGCACAGGCAGGGAGTGTTATTCATCATAGTTGTCTGTGGTGGGTAATTTGGTCACCTTTCAGGGGACTCACTCTAGCATAGGATCCCTGCCAACATAAAGAAGAACTGGTCAAAGCATTACTCTTTTCAAAGCTGAAAGATTGCTTTTTCTTCTGTCTCCAGAAAATGTATCAAACTTTGGGATGTCGCTCCATTGCTGACAATAAATCACTAGCAATTAAAAATCTTCTGGGCCATGCACAACTCCATTATACTGAATAATATGAAATGAAAAGTTTCACAGAATTTTGAGAAGCATCATGATCTTCAGACCTGACCTTCTGAATAACATAGGCTAAAGCACTTCACTTGGGTCGCTGCCCCAAGCCTAGATCTTGTGGCTGAACTGCAGCAAGTCATTCGGAAAGACATTAATCTTGATTTACGGGCACCAGTCTCAACGTGAGAATGCTACACAAAGCAGTTCCTGGCCTGAGCTCCGTCCAATGAATTGCAAAGTTAAGCTGGTTCATGGCTTTGAAATGCCTGCAATGTAGAAGATTCTCTCTCCAACTCTAGGCAGAAATAGTGTGTAGGTGGCTTACAAAACTTCCTTTCTACAGTGACCTCAAATCTAAGCAAAAGGTCAGAATCATTTGTGTTGCTTCAAAGGATCAATTGTTAGTCAAGCCAACAAGTTAGACATGAAAAAACCCATATTCAGTTCTTCAGCCTATGCCATAGCTAAGATAAACATGGTGATTGTTATTGTTTACTCAGCTTCTTTTACTACTGAAATTGTTAATATCATTTTTCAGTGCATTAATTGTTTGTGATTCTCATGCCATGGCTTTTAAATCCTAGGTGCTAATGACTACATTTTGCTCCCAGATACATACCCAGCAAATAGCCTTTCTTCACAGAAACTCCAAAACGGGTGGATGGAACCCTGGTCCTAGCAAAGTCAGGAGGAGTTTTACCACAATGACTTAACTGCTCATTTCTAGTGCAGCAACTGAAATGGGGATCCTGCCGTAAAAGTATTTGACTGACAAGTGCTTAATGGACAGTCCTGCATAAGACTTAAAAACAAACTAAACAAGGCAGGGAAACAAGGACTGAGAAAGAGGAATTGATTTACTGATGGCCACACAGTAGAGAGCTGCAAAACTCAGGAACTGGACAAGACAGAGCAAAGAATTAACAGCTACTATTGCCAAACAAATATTGATCACTCAAATGTCAGAAAGTCATTTATGAAGTTACAAGGCCCTTCAGCTTCAGTCAACAGCCATTCCATTTCAACCTGCAGTGTACCTACCTAACACATAAGCCCCATGCAAGTGTTCCTTAAAATGCAAAATGTTTGCTGCACGTTCATGTTTACCCTGTCAAGCCTGGTAAACCTGAGAATAAAACCACCTGTTGCCCTGTCTTCAGTGAGGGCACAAAAAAACCCTCCCTTATATTTGCAAACAGCTTAGTGGCTACCAAAGAGCAGTCCCCAATAAACTTATTCCAAACAACAATCACTCCCTGATTAATCACAAAGAGGTAAATTAGTGTTAAGGAAAATGTCAGGCACTGAAAAGTGAGATTTTTCTGTAGCCATTTATTTCCACCTTCCATACTGAGGCTTAACTAGAATTGGACAAAAGCAGATCTTAAAAACTGTGAAAACTGAAGCACCATGAAAACAGAGCAAGTAAATAATAAAGAACAGTAAGATAGATGGGGAATCAAGGAAGATAAAATAATTACATGACGTTATATAGCAAACTATGTAGTTAGGTAATAACCTGGGAATGGCAAGAAAGCTTTAAGAAAAGTCAGCTCTGAAAAAGTTCTCTGAAAACAGCTCAACACTGTCCTGTATTCTGTTTTGTTTATTTTTAATTAAAATTGTATCAAACTTAAAGGAAAACAGATGTATTATCACTGATAAGACCATGCATTAAAATAAACAGTTGCTAAGTGTTCTAAGTTCTGCCTCTAAACAGCCTCCTAGGTGTGTAGCACTCTGGCATCACTTCTGAGGTGTGTGGCTGAGACAATCCCAAGGCCAGCACCGTGTGATGAACCCTCCGCCATCTACACTGTAATAAATCACCAATTAGATGAAGGCTGGTGGAGGATCAGACCCTGCTTCTTGTGCTTCAGGAGCCAGGAGAGGTGAGGTCTGCACCACAGCTTCTCTGTGGAGACAAGGGGCAGCACAGACTGACCCACAGTGCACTGGGGCCAGGGAGCATGAAGCATCCTCAGTGGAGGAGCTGCTGCATTGCAGAGAATGAAGGATGGAGTCCAGCTGGAGATGGAAGGGCACACAGCTTTCCTGGGCTAAAACCTACTGCTTAGGAGTGAACATGTATCCAGGGAAGCAGACACTGAAAGAAGAAAGACTTTTTTCCCAGATTCTCAGGGGAAAGCCCAACTTCTTGTTAGGCAACAGCCTGGAGGGAAAGGTTTTGACCTGGCCTATCCCTAACCAGAGCTGTGTATGAAGTCCTTTTCTCTCCCCACCCAAAATTCAGAAATGCCACCTTTAATAAGCCATAAGGAATATAAACTAGCACAGGGTTTAATTAAAAAAACAAAACACGCAAACAACTGTTGCCCTAGTCCAACAGCCTTGAGATAAACATTTTACTTAAGAAACTCAATAAAATTATGCTTCTTCATCTTCTTGTTTAAGTAGAACTGAACATTTTTTTTTAATTAACAAAACAAAAAAGAGCAATATGAACTAGATAAAAAGTGAAAAATGACCCAGCACAAGAGTGTGATCCCCGTGTTGATCAATCACAGTGAGCTGAGCTCTGGAAAAAGCAGTTCCATGAACAGCCCTTAGAGCTTCCCCATTGTGCTGCAACCACTGTAAATTGAACTGTTGGCTGACTGCATAGTACATGTGGTGTTCCCAAAGCCACTGCACTTGGCTTTACTCCACTCCTCTTTACATTAGTAAGTGATGAAATCAATGCAAGGAAAGGTAAACTACAGTCCAGGGTGCTCTCCTCAATGAGACTCACTAACGCTGTGCAGACATTCATGGGATGTTGTTCACTGACATGCTGTATTTCTTGTTATGAGCTGACCATATGATAAACACATCTGTCTTAGGCAAGAACACTGTCTAAGAACAAGGATTGGAGAGTTGTGTCTTTTGCTTGAAGCATTTGCTGAAACAATGTGGTTTTTTCTGACTTTCTATTTTTAATAAGGCAAGGGAAGATCATGAAGGGTGGAAAGGAAGAAAGAGAGAAGGGGAGGGAGAGAAAGAAAGAGAGGATGAAGAGAAAGCAAGAAATTGCTGCTAAAGGGAAAAAGACAAAAGAAAGAAAAATAAAGAAAAAGGAAAGAAGGCAAGCAAAGCAAGCAGCTGGTGCTGAAAGTGAGCAAGACTCTTTCCCATTTTCTCCTGTCTTTTAATAAATCATTGTAGCAGTTTTGTGACAGGTCTCTGTTATCCATAATGCCCAAGCAAACAGCTTTTCTTTCAGCCTCTATTCAGTTGGCTGCCAGGGAAGCAGGACTGCAGGCAGGAAACTTCAGTGGCTCAGCCTGCTCCCCTGTAATTCAATTAGAAAAGCAAGCATGAAGTCAATATTCATTGTGCCAGGCCAGAACTGCACAGCACAATGAAATGATAATGAGAAAGTTCACAAAGGAGACGGGCTTAATGATAAGTTTTTAAAGAGGTATTGCAGCAGGTGACCCTCTGTAACACTGGCAAACACACACAGGCATATGGGCTTTTACCCTCAGGGATTTACTCCCATCCCTGACCATCTGTATCCAGCGCAGATGGATGATTGTGAATCCAAGGGAATCTCATGATATACTGTCTTGGGTTGCCCTATTCAGTTATTTTGCATCTCTGAAGGGAAAGAAGACATGTCTCTTAAACACCCAGGCCTCAGGGGAAAAGGTACAACTTGCTGGATCACAGGCAGTGCAGCTTCAAGTGGCACAGAGCTGTGGCTCTCAAGCCCAGCCAGCAGGGAGCTTGGGCCTACAAGGAAATCACAAAAGAGAACTTCCAACACTCCCTGGAAGTGCAGAAGAAGAACTGCACCCTTGTGCTTTCAGAGCAAGGCAGCATTCAGCCCCTGTTCCTGTGAGAACTTGGAGTGTTTGTGCTTTAAATGGATCAGCACTAGGCAAATGCTGGACCAGATTCTGCAGCTCCCTCTCAAAGAGATCATCCACTGGAGAAGGTCTCTACATTAAGTCCTTTCTTCTCCTTTTAGCACTTTGCTGGTGACAATAAAGGATGTATCTGTTTATTCTTTAAGCATCATTGTCTATAATTTTAAAAATAATGAATGACTGAAGCAGTAATTAAAAAACCAGCACTGTGTGTACAAGCCCAGAGATGCCTTGTTCTAATTTAGCTTTGGGATTCAGCATTCTAGATATGACAGAATTTGTTCTTTGTAAAATGACTCCTATGTAAAGCCCTGGGCCCCTCACAAAAACACTCGAGCCTCATCCTTTTCGGCGCAGTACAGAATGAACAAGTGGCCCCAACTCTAAGCCAGCAAACATTGGAAACAGAAAGTTTTTCTTTTCTTCTCTGTGAACAAAGGGGAAACGGGGCACACAGAGCTTATGTAAGTTCCCCGAGGTCACACAGGGTGTCAGTGACAGTCACAAACTGAATTCAGATTCTCAGGCTCTTGGTCCCAGCTCATCTCACATCATAGTACAGGTCACTCCAGAGCATTGAGGAAATGTTCAGAACTCTGTTGTCATTTCCCTGAACTGATCTCCCAGCCTAAGATACATTAATACTTGCCATCAGCAGCAATGGCCACTTCATGTGCTGGTAAACCATTAACACATTAAGTCAAAAGCTGTATATCTTCTCTAAATCAGGAGGTATTTTTCAATGTTGATGACAACAGCCCATTTTTTACTTCTGAGCCCAACAAAAAGGAAGTCAATTTTGACATTCTTCCTGATTCAAAAAACCTTCAGCAGCTAATAATAGAAGTGGGTGGTGAATTCCTTCATCTGCAGTAGGAAGCTCTTCATGTCCTATTGGGCCAGTTCTTCAGCTACAAACCCACATGGCTCCACTGGAGGCAGTTCAGCTTTGCCAAGGCATGCAAGACAAGGGCAGATATATTTGTGTTTCTCTGCCCACTCTTCAGACTGACCCAATCTCTGCATCTCAAAGGAAGAATGAAGACTGCCCACAACTGGAGCCATACCCAGGGATGTAAACAGGTAGAACAGGCTGCCTCTTATGGCCATCACTCGTCTCCAGAATTCCTTCATGGGGAAAACCATAGGTAAACATCAGAAAGGGCAAGCCTGCCCCAGCAAGCCATGCCAATAACCTGGGCTAAACACCCACCCCTCTGGAACATGACACAGGATAACAGCAAAGTGTCTCAGGCTGGGCTGCTTTCCTCTGACACCAAGAGACTTCAAGTGAAAAAAGGGGAAGAGTTTTATCTCTAAAGCTGCACACACTTGTAGATGCTTCTGAAGTTCAGTTTTCAACAATTCTCTTGCCCTAAGTGCAATCTGTTGGCTTTTGCCAGTGTTTTGAAGGCTTACAGATCTTAGTGGACAGAAACCCCTTCTTAATCTGTCACAAGTGATCAGATGCTGAACTGCTGTACATTCATATCTATATTGAAATGTGTCAGCACAGGCCAGATCCCTGAATTTTTCCTTTTGGTTCATTTACCTCCAGTGGAACTTTCTAAGAAGTGAGAGAAAAAAGGTAGGAGAGCCACCATCTTCCAAATGTATTTGTGCTCATTCTCACTCTGACAGAAAAGGCCAGGTAGTACACAATAGTCACTTTAGATGTCAATACAGAACATATTTAAACTCACTCTTTTCACAGATATATAAACCCCGGTTTTAAAAGCTAAAGGCAAATGTGGGGTACTCTTCAAAGGCCCAGTATGCAAAACAGAGTCCTCGCTGCTCAAAACAACCAGAGGTCAAATGTCCCTGTGTAACTGCTGCATGTAGCTGTCAGAAGTGATCACAATAACTTCTGCTTTCTTATTTTAGAGGCAGCACTCTCACTCTTATGTAACAAAGGCAAAATCTGTTGAGGTCAGGGATTCAGAGACACCAGCTTCATCCACTAAACAGCCTTTGCCTCTCAGTGACAGGCCCTGGGAAGTTCATAAGACACTGCAGGTATCTATCTCCCTTCAGTTATCACTTGCTCATGTCAGACCCTCCCATCCCATTTTATGCTCTGTGCTTTGATGGGAGATGTCTGCACTATATCCTCAGCTAAGAATTGCTGTTTTCCTGGAGACATTAATGCACGTAATTGACACATGCTTTTCTGGAGTAATTCTATCACCTTTCAAAGATACAGACAATCAAACCTCTCCTGCACTCATCAAGGAAATGCTTAAAGCATCAAGGGGGGAATTCCAGGCCAGTTTAGAGCTGGTGCTTTGCATTTTCTCTAGCAATAAGGTACCATGGGTCGAGGACTGTCACAGTGTTTGAGGTCCCTGGTGACAAAAACATTTTACAGTTATCTTGTATGGTTGAAACTGTTCCCCTGCTGGGGAAGTAATTCATATATAGCTGCTGTTAGTTGACTTGGCCCATCCCCACTGAACTCAGATGATGGAGCAGCACTGAAGTCATTTATCCTAAGTCAGGCTCTAACCTTTACAGAGTAAGGTAAAATAAAGCTCTGGTTTTGAGCAAATGCATGGTGCTCATTAGAGATGAGCTCAAAACTCATCCACTCATCCTGAAGAAAAGAAAGCACTAGGAAAAGACCCAAACCCTTCCCGAAGTCCTGTATCTCCCTGGTTCCTGCAATGCTGTTTTCAGTCCTGAGCTTGGCCAGTTCAAAATGAAAGAATGGAGAAAAATCCATGAAAAGGGAAAAGGTGGTGTTGCCATTAAGTGATTAGCCTGAGCAGAGTTCCATGTCCAACACTGAAATGAGACTGCTTTGTACCAATGGCAGATGGAGCTCTGGCTCTCTTCACCGTGCCGTTTTAATAATAAATATGAGATGATAACACTTCCTCCCAATCTCTGTTGTAAATGTCAGTGTTTAGAGATTGCTATTTTTTGTTTGTTCAGAAAGTAGGTTGAACAACAGCCCTCTGAGTGTTTGCTGAGGTGTGGTTTTATCTGTGCACTGTAGAACGTGCCCAGGTGACAAGGAGCACGACACGTGTCACTGCTCCGTGCATCCTCTAGCAAAAGAGTGGATCTGGAGGTGGTCACAAAGATGACCTTGGTACAGGTTATAGCCAAAGAAGTACCAAATCACATGCTGAGTTCAGTACAGTGGAAAAGCTACAGAAACACAAAATGAAGAGTCATCTGATGTTATTATTAATAAAGGTACTGCAACCAGTAATTCTAGAGCTTTGCAATGACAAGCAGACGTGCAGTGTACACAAACAGGAATCCTTATCAGATTGTTTGGTCTATCTTCTCCATTTAAAAGAGATGTTTAAACTATGTTTATAGACGAAAGAATTGATCAATGAACCTGTCATTTGGCCATGAGTAACACGTTAAAAAATAATCAGGTGATGAAAATATTGTTGTTTCTCCATTTGGGGAATAAATTTAAGATATTTTAAAAAGTTTTTGTCAAAACTTTGGGGACACATACATCAGGAAAGTTAAATGTTACAGCTTTGAAATTTTCCACAAGCAAAGATCTCTAAATGGAAATGAGTTTTTCCAAAGGTAAAATAGCTGGAAAATACAAAAACAGATATTTACTATTATTTAAGAATTTTGACTACTCCTTAGGAAAACAAACTCAGAGTTACACAAAAACTTCACTGTTTTCCTCTAAAACAAATAACAGTAACATTACAGCTACTAAACAGTAATCAGCTGTATAAACAGTTTACCTGCCTCTGACAGCATCAACTCTAGAAATAATTTCTGGGCAACTATATTCAAAGAGGAAATAACTTAAAGTATGCATACCCAATGCACAATAATTATGAAGTAGCGCAGAGGAAGGAAAAAAAAACTAAAAGCCTCATCATCTTGACTAAGCATCTTCAAATTTTATCCTTGAAAGTTATGACAATCACCACATTCTTCTGCTCATCACTTTAAGTTTGGCCAGCAGTAACCAACGTAAGACCTTGATTGAATATGTAACTGTCTTTAGCCTGATCATCTCACATTCAGTCATTTCTGGAGGTTGTGTGTCTGATTTTCTACATTAATTCCCTTCACCCACAAGCAGACAGACAGACATGGTATGCAGTTTGAAGTATTGGAGAACAAATTCCTATTTTTCCTGGGTACTTTGATTCTTTTCAATGAACTAAATTTGAAGAGTTTACAGGTCTCACATGGTCCAAGCAGAAGCAGCAGATTATAAAAAAATCAATCATTTTCACAGCATCATGCTCTGCAAACTTGATCTCTAACAGTTCAGCGATCAAACAATTTGCGTTTGTGAACAATAAGAAATGGGAGCCTTTGAAAGATGTCAGCATGGCAAAGATGTATCTCCTATTACTCCCACCCTTCCCACCAGCTCAGCATATGAAAACTTTTATGTACTGCATGTTCAAGTTGTTCCCACAATATATAACAGAAAACAATATATGCTGCTGTGGAATGGAGGCATGTGCCATAAATATTTTACGTGCTCAAGAGCCTAGAAATAGATTGTAGGCTGCATGTGTAAGACAGACTGGTATCAACACAGCAAGATCTATCAGGTGCATGAAGAGAAAGGATCCTGATGGGCACAGCTGGGGTTCAGAAGCTGCCTCTACAGCAGTGTTTATAGCAGCACAAGTGTCCCTGTTCCAGCTCAGCTCTGGACAAAAGGCTGCATGACAACTCTGCTAAGGGGCTGCCTCTACAGCAGGAGCACATCAGCTGGAGAACATGGCACTTGCAACTGACACAAACCACCCAGTACAAACCTGGCATGAGACCTCGGGACAGAACTTGTATGTGGAGGGCTTACATGCAGCACTTCCCAAGACATTGCTCTCAGAAGAATGAAAAGGGCTTGACTCTACCTTGCTCCAAGCTCCATGCTGTCTTCCTCATCAAAGTAACCACCCTGAAAAACTAAATCTCTTCACTCCTGGGTGCTGGTACACTCCACACTATGTGAACAGCTTTGGGTAGTAACCAAGTGCCTTGGGATAACACCCCTGAATCTCCTTATATAATCTCAGCTTTAGCACACCTGCAGTCACTTTTCTTGTGGAGGATTTGCCGTAGGAACTGAATGCTCAGTTCCTCTTTCTGCTTTCTTGGATCAGATCCTCAGCTAGCACAAACTCACTTAACACTCACAGATGTCACACAATCTTCCCATATTTATGCCAGCTGAAGATCCAGCCTTTGCCAACGAGGGTGTTGCTCTACAGTAATGCTGCTCTGGTTCAAGTAATTCCCAGCATTATTGTAATTTACAACACTAGAAAGCACAAAAGGAAAAGAGGGACCACCAGGAACAAATCTTCCTTTCTGATCCTCCAGAATATGTGCATGTAGGTAGTATATGGTTAACAGAAGAAAAAAAAAAAATAAAGAAATATAGGGATATGGCCTTAATATTTCTTGTAATTATCTTAACCTGATGCTTTGGGACAGATTTCATTGCTTACTTCCCTCAGATGCTCTCTTGCCTTCTTCCTCACACCCTGAGCACTGTCAGTTTGCTGTCAGCTTTACAGTATCAACTGTGCAATCTCCCCGTTGGTACCCTGTTCAGTGTCATTTAAGCTGGCCAGTCTGCAAGGCCACCAAGGTCAAGGAACTATCAGGAATAAGGTTTCTTAAGTGCAATGTGTGAGACACCATCTGACACTGTTTATAGATAGAGTTAGCCTCTTATTGACCACAGGATAGAAGTTAAAAGCATTGCTTTGGGAGTTCAAATGTGTTAACCTCTGAAGTGATGTTTGAATTAGGGTTATAAAGGGCCTAAAGTTTTGATCAGAGGCTTGAAGAATAAAAAGGATTTGGAAAAATTTTAGAGCAGGATAAGAGCAGTTACACTGAGTGTGCCAACTGCTATATTATTGTTGATTTAATTGAGACCATCTATCAGGTCTGTGCATTATGTGATCTAGTTCCAAAGATGTTTCCCTGCTGCAGCTGACAAAATACAGACTATACACTTCAAATGCAGTTGTCGGGCTTTAAAACAGGCAGTTACAAAACATGTTGGCTGCTCCAGGAGTCAATAATGGGAAGGGCAGTGTACATTGGACTAACTCCCAAACAATTAAATACTTGCCAGTGTAAAGTAAAAAATGATGAGAGACCACGCCAAAACCTTGTTCACTGTTTGGCAACCCACAGTATTACAAACACTGGTGGTTTAATAATCAGGCAAAATTAACAAAGCTGGAACAGCAGAAATGTTTTCTGAGCAGTTTCCTGATGAATACACCAAAGGGGCAGCCTTCCCTCAAATGGTATCCACATGCCAACTGGAATTCCCAATGCACTGTTTTTCTGGACGTGGACTCGCAGAGGACAAGGTTAGAGATCTGTCATGAATTGCATACAAAAAAACTATTAAGACACCACATCACTTTTAGAAAAAGAAGCAATGCCTCTCACCCAGAAAGGAGGCATCTAACAGCTTAAGTGTTTTGAAGCAGTGGACTTGCCCTCTGCAGACTGACACAAAACAGGTTGGATCCTCTACCTCTCCTCCTCCACCGTTTCTCATATTCTCTCTCTAGGCACGTACAGAGAAAGGTGAAACAAAGCAAAGTTACTAGTAAGTGTCACTTTTACTACCACAAACTATCATTTTGAAGTGCTGCAGAATATAGTTCCCTTTCCTTAACCCTGTAATAAAAGGTGTGTCAATTCTCCGTAGATCATGCCCCAAACAGTCCAAGTCCAAGGCTGTGCAAATCTTCCAGCTGTCACTCAAGTATCAGTAGAAGAACTAACCCAAAGAGGACATGTCTGCAGTAGTAGTAGTCTGTAGCACCAAAGTCTCACTGCAGACAGCAGTCACTGATCAATGAAAGAAAGAAAGGTTATCATCCAAATCAAGAATTCCTAGACCTAGAGATTACATCACTGATATATCACCAAAAAACTCCCAGCAAACAATGAAGAAGGAAGGTAGTGACAGAGTGGTGTGTGGTATTTACTTCACAAGCACCAGGAGGTGGATTTTAAGCACAGTCCTACAGCTGTTCAGGTGAGGCAGGCTAGGAGCATGGGCTACCTAAGCAGCTGTCACAATCTCCCTAGGTTATGAACCCAGGGTTACATAGGCATCTACCTTTTCTCACCCTTAATTTTCACTCTGAGGAAAAGCAAATGCCGTTAGAAAATGAATCTGTGAGGACATATTAGTTTGTAGCAGGACATTTTCCTCTGTGCTTTATAAGGAGATGCACTGATTTGCAATGCATTCTGTACTCAGATTGCCTGCTGGCAAAACCCTGGGAAAACTAGACCAACCCTGTGTGCCCTGTAACAGAAAACCAAAATACAGTTCTAGAGGCTAATTCTGACCCCAAAAGCTTTTTTGATCTCTCTCATAATGCTATTTTTTTCAAAGTCAGGATGGTTTTAGATGGAATCTGCAGTTACTCAAAGGACTTGCATATCTCACTGACATTACAGTTGATGCCTTGGCTGAGTGTTCTACCCTAGCAGGAACCAGCCACTATTTACAAGAGAAATATCAGACCTGGTCACTACCCAACTGCAGAAATTATGTAAAAAAATCATAAAGTAAATCTTGGTCTTCAAAATTCATAAAAATCCATGCTTGAATTTATGTATTTTAAGAGTGGGCTAAAGCATAAGTAGGTTGACTTAAGGTAATATTTTAACCAGAAAGCGCAAGAAAAGAAACATCCTAATCGACTGAAAATCCAGCTGTGAACTTAAAATAGAAATTTTTTAAAGTTGCATTTTTCATGTTACTAAGTTCAGCACTGTCTAGTCTTTGAAGAAATGGATTGGCTCGACAGAGCTAGCTGGAGCACTGAGCATTCACACGGGAACTCTCTTCTGCTGTCAAATGGCCACAAGCATGGCTGTGAGACTTACCATATCCTGGCTGCAAGACACTGAGCACATCCACCACGGCCACCCTCGTGCTTTAAGGAGATATGTAGAGATGGAACTTTTAAAGCTTTCTGTAGATGCTCTATTCTGTTTAAAATCATCTTTGCCTTCACCGGACACATTTTTGAAGCTGAGGAAAGAATCCATTCCATTTTAGTAATATCTAAACTTTCTATTCCTAAAGGCACAGTCTATCTCTTAATGAAATAAACAACATATCTCTTGTTGTCTTTGTGAGAGGCAGGATCCAGTTCCCTCTTACAGTTCTTCCCATGAATCCTTCCTAACTCCGATCAAGACAGCAGCAGACAGAAATGAACGTAGAGCACAGTGTTTGAAATTATTATCTCTAGCACAATCACTAATCTGTGACATTTTTCACTATCAGCCCCTCAGTAGAAACTCTAAAACCCATAGTCACAGTTATATTAGCATTCTGTACTTAAACCAACCACTTCACTCACTGATTCCACCTAGCACAAGCTTGTAACCATATACGTGAAAATCCTGCAGTGCCAAGTGTTCCAGGGATCCTGAAATGAGTCCCTGCTAGCAGTAACTTTTCCATCTTCCAGGCCTTTACTCTACCCACTGAACTCTCCCCCTGTTCCCTCGCAGCCCCGTGACTCACTGCTGAACCACGCTGTGTGTGCAATGCCACCCAGAGATCTTCAGCTGCCGAGCCTCAAAACCCTCCTCACTCAAAAGCAGTAGAGCAGCAGTGCTCTGAAAGTCAGCTGAACAAATGGGACTTTTATAGATATATATAAAATCTGGTAAAATCAAGACATGCCACAGAATCATTTCTACTTTTTCTTTTTAAGGAAGAAAGTCAAGAAACGTTTCAACCTGAAACCTCTTTAGTTCCCTGACAGCTCATCTATCCAGCACATTGACAGCTCATCAGGTGGAGAGGCATCCAGCATCTGCACTTTATTACCTAGATGGAGCCAGGGGACCTCAGGCTTCCAAGTGATCACTGGAAAGCTCTGTACTAAGACATAGTATTTATCTCAATTTATAAGCTTCAGTGACAATGTTCTTCAAAGAGTGAAAAATCAATGCAGCTGAACGGAAATTAGTAAATGCCTGGGCTTTTGCAGGAGCTGTGGATTTGGCCTTTGTTTTGTAATCTTTGATTAAAACAAACTTCCACATCCCAAACGTTACACTGTCAAAGTTGAACATCAACTGCGTGAGCTGCTATGTGGCAGGATGTGGAAAACTACTCTGTGTTAATGATTCTGTGCTCTGATCAATATTCTACAGTCTCCCCATGAACAAGTTAGTGTTTCACAGAAGATAACACAGTAAAAGCAACAAGTGTCAAATCACTAGAGCACTACCAGATTTCATACTGCTGCAATCCCCTATTGCAAGCACTCGAGAGGCTGCCTGAAGCAAAAGAATAGTCATTGCACAAAACATATGCAGAAGAATCTCACTGTTCTATGAAATGCAGCATTTAATTACATGAGTTCTTGCAGTTGGGAGGAAAAGAGAGGAAAAGAACTCCAAGGAATACTCTTGAGGAAGTCAATCAGCTTATGGCTGTTTATATCACATAAGGACTTGATCATATGTCTGACTCTCATTTGGTAATTTTTAAAGAATTAATGGTGTATAAATCACATCCTTATAGCCATTTGAGGGTGTTTTATAACTTCAGGCTCTCTTTATAAACCATAAGCTCACTATGTGACCTAAACCTGGCTGTTTTTTATCAATTTTACTCAGTTGCCAAGAAAACCAACTGGCAATGCTTCCTTAATTGTCTGCGTATACAGCTATCAGGTTTGCAAGGATTCCTCTTATGCAAATCTTTCTACCTGCCTTCATTAGAGTTCTGTGAAGCTCTGCTGGTCAGCCAGAAACACCTCCACTTTGACCAGCCTGTCCCAGCCTTCATTATAACCTTGTGGTCTACACTGGGAACTCACCAAGGCACCCACTCACAAGATGGAAGTGCCAAATCTGAACTCAGAGAGACCACAGTTCTACACAGACACCCCTACTTGCCCACTATCACACCAGTCAATGATTTATCCCATTCATTATTTTTTTCCAAATCCCAGAAGCCTGTTCTGGGTGTCTGATCAGTTAGTCTATCTTTTTCTTTTAAGAGGTCTGTAAGAGAATAAAGAATGCTGCCACATGAACATAGTTCACTAACAGGAATGCAGAAAAGATCTTTGGCACTGTCAAAACCACCTGTTAAAACTGATATCTTTAACAAAAACTTATCTCTTTTGATGCCATGAAAAGCTAAGCAAACCTTTAACCCAAAGATTCGCTCTGCTCTCCATTTTGTTTTTTTTACAGACCAATTTCCAGTTCTGGTAATTAAAGATGGTTTCAAACTGCTTCTGTCTGTAAAGTACCACACAGTTGATCAGTCTGAAGACAGGAATGTTCTCTTCTAGAAACCCCTTATGCTTGTGTGCTGTTGGAAATGGGAAAGGGTTCAATATCTTGGCTATGGGGATTGTTCAACACAGATAGCAAACAAAATTGTTCACAACAAGATAGCAAAGACCAGTCTTCTTTTTCTTTACACAGGCACTACAAGAAGTGGCTGATAACGAGAAGAATGACAATGGTTACTCTCTCAGCTTAGGAACAGAGAAGCCTATGAGGCAAATAATGAATTAAAAGTTCAGAGCCCAAGTTCTTCATTCTGGACCTTGAAGAGAGCTGTGGGAGAAGTGACATCTGTTCCAGCACAAAAGGACAGGAGGGTCAGACTGTGGGGCAGGCAGCTTGTTGCAGCCCCATCTGAGCTGCTACGTAGGTTTGGTTTAGCACGATAGGATTTTTTGTTCTGTTACACACATGCATTTGACACTGTGCTTGTTCTACATACTGCCTCTACTGAGAGCTTTTTATTCCTCTGCAGGGAAACCTCAGTCACCAGATCTGTCTGCTCCTTCTCCATCTTCTCACATCTCCTCTTCTCCCCTCCCTTCTGACCCTCAAAGACATGAAGTTACATTTCTCTTTCTTCCATCAGCTATTGTGGTATGAGAGTTCCACTAAGACATGGGCAAGTTCCAAAAATAACATGAGAATAAGGACTTCTGTGTTTTTAAGACCTGACCCAAAATATTTATTTATCCAGAAGTTTAAATTCTCACGAGCGACGGGTGAAATTCTGAGGAGACAAGGTCTGCAGCACGCCTGGACATCACACTGAATCTCAGGGCAACAAGTGCTATCACATAGGCAATGAAGGAAGAGCCATCAACCAAACATCACCAGAAATCTAGACATTAGCATCATTGCTAACTTGCATTAGTCCGTTTTATATTAGAAAGGAGTAGAATGAAAGCATAGGTACATTTAAATAATACTAGGAATTCCTACAAATCCTGGAATGATTTACTACTGACAGTACAGTAATGGATTGCTTATGGCAAACAGGAGATTCACAGTTTCCCAGGAGGCTTATTCCCCCACTGCAGGATACAAATAATTCCCATTGACTTCAGTGCCTTTCCTGCTGTGAAGGACTAGGAATTTATTGGCTTCAGTGGGAGTTACCGAATAACTTGCATGAGGAAAATGAAACCCTAAAGAAGCAAATAAAGAATGACTCTGTCTACTTCTTAAATCTATTTCAAATATTTCTCTCTATGTCAGCTGGAAATAAACCACACTCCGCTTAAACTTACCCATCTATAGAAACCAAAAATTTCAGCAACATCTATGAAGAAATGTATATGGTCATTGTAGAGCAGTTGTAAAAAAACCCCATATAGAACTGAAAGATTTCTCATGGAAGTTCTCTGCATTTGTCTCCTGGACTTTTAGGAGCTAAGAACCAAGGTGCATTCACCTTGCATATGCACACAGAATACCCTCACTAACAGTGTGTAGTCATCTCTCCATAACTGTGCACTTTATTTCACTTCCCAGTGAAACATTAAAATATCAATCCAAATAATGCCTTCTGCTTCTTGGCAGTTGTGTGGTTACCACTTGTCTGACGGTATACCTGGTGCAGAGAAGGAGGAAGAAATGTTCTTTGAGCATAATATTTAGAGAAAATCCATTTTTTGAAAGGAGACATAAGAGCTATGATTTAATCTGGTAGAGCAGCAAATGGACAATGACAGAGATGCTGGCCTACCCACTCAGGCTATCACATTTCCACAGCAAGAGTGTTTTCAAGAAATCAGTGACATGTGGTGTTTGTCAGCCAAGTGGGTGAGCAGAGACCTGTGGTGGATTTCTTACCTGGTCCTGGCAGACATCTAGCTGGGGAAACTCCTGATGACAGGAAACATGGGCAGAAGAGCTCCTCTAGTGTAGCAGCTTGTGTGGTAGGAGACCCTGGACAAGGGCAGCACTGGAGGAACCACTCCTGGAAAGAGGAATTAATAAATTACTCTCAGGCATCCTAGGAAGCCTCTCACTGATGTCAGTAAGACTATGGGCATAGGTGAGGGAATAAACCTGAAAAGGCAGGGCTTTTCAACGAGAGGAAAACACATATGGCACTCTGTGTCTACATCAGTAATTCCTCTATTATATAGCATTTGGTTTCAGCTAAGTTTTCCCAAGATCAAACTGAGTAAACTAAGGAAATATGTCCCTGTAGTTGTTACCTTTACATAGAAGATGGGGATTATGCAGTGTGTGCTACCTTCAATTTCCCATTTAACAATCAAAGGCCTTTTGCTTTGACACTCCCCTGAGCGTGTGACAGCACAGAAGGTATCACTGTCAACTGTCTCAGGTTGTACTAGAAATGTTAGATGATTTCTAGTCACAGAGCCCTCAGCACCTTGAGGGGAGGATTGTATTACAGTAAAGTGGTTAAATACTACCATAGAAAACCTACATTCAGCTGGAAAGGAAACAGCATTCATGAAGAGTATTCAGTACCACGTATGATGGCAGCACAGTCTGGGGTCATAGGAATTGTTCCATATACCTATTTTTCTTTTAAGCTGAAAGTAGCTGAAAAAGCTATGTTAGTGTGTACACAAGGAATGTATTTGCTAGAATTGTTTTGCCTTTGCTGTTGAAGAAAGTGCAGACAGACTGTATGACTAAGTAATACAGGCTCTGCTGGAAGGGAACGAGGTAAAGATGCTGTCTTGTCAAGAATTTAGAAGGAAGCAGGGAAAAAGGGGATGTTTCATTCTCTATTTACTATTTTTTAAAACACCTGCCATTTAATCAGTTCCCAAAGCTCAAAAAGAAAATACCCTTCCAGAGTGTTTTCATGGACTCTGGGGCCAGGCTGTTGGCAATCTGTGTGAGTTAAGAGCATCCACTACGGAGGAAACAACAGCAGGAAGCATGGAAATTATCTGAGTTCCCTTGGCTTTACTGACTTAACAGGGAGACCCCACCTACGCATTTAACAGGGTCAGAGCCACCACCCGAGGCTACACAGTACACAGCTTCTTGATCACTCCATTACAGTGAGGATGTACATTGCTAGTTAAACTCACAAACAGTGCTGAATAGCTACTCAGATTAATAGGACCTCCCACTTCATGGAAACAGTGACTGTTTACATAATAAGTAATGACAGTAAATCATAACAAATCCTAGGAGAAAACTCCAGTGAGAGATAAAATAACATGACCTTCTGATTTTTCTTCTTTCTCAGTCCTACAACCTGTTCTTTATTCACCCATCCTGTACAGGATTCTGCCTATGTTTAACTTTCAGCACATCAGCAGTCCCACAATTTCCAATTAGTCTAATTAGATGAAAAAAAGAAGTGTATGCATAAGAGAATATCCTTTTTTCCCCCTTGCTTATGCAGTTGCTAATGTATTAAGATCCTCCATAGCCTGAGCTCCTTACTGCTGCAATACAAATAATAAAATATGTTGCACTTTGCAAGGTTAAATAATTAGCATTCTAAATACAGGGCTGGTTGAAAGTAGCATCACTATTAACCTCCATTACCGTGCTGACCTAGACTAACTGAGGATCAGACCCTGCCTAAGGTGCTGAGCAGTTTGCAATATGCAAAGCAACTAAACAAACATACTTCTGTGGTGGAAAAAAAATTGCAACTGGACAACCGGTTTCTGAAACTCATATGTCAGTTGAAAATTATTTACTGAAGAATGTCTTGCATGAGAAATTCTCTTGCTATCATTTGCTATATTATAATACATCACTTTCTCAAGACAGTGCTTTTCCCCCGGGAACTCTCCACTCTCTTTTTGTGCATGTGCATGTGAACAGATACATAATTACACAACCAGAACTCAGATTTGCTTAAAATAAACCATTCTAGTGCTTACTCTTTGACAGGACACCCCTGTGAAAAAAAAACCCGTTCCCTGTTAAGACAACAGAGTCAAGATAAAGAAAAAAAGAAAAGAAAAAAAGAGGTTTATTTTCACATCTAGCATATACTTGTGCTGCACTTGCATCAAGACTGAAGACACTGAGATGCAAGGCCTGAAAACCAGCATGCCAGCTGCTGTACCAACACCCAAGACCCAGGCCAGAGCCTACTCCTGAAGCTGCAATACAATCTGCTGCGTGGCTGCTAAGGGAGGGGATTCCTGCAGCAGATGTGCAGGGCTTGGTGCAAAGGTCTGCACGCTGGCCAAGAGCTGCAGGAATGCAGATCCCTCGTGCCAGTGCCAGGAGGTGATGCACATCCTGAGAGCACCATCTGCAGCCTTCTGGCCAGGCTGTCCAACACAGA
Organism: Corythornis vintsioides; assembly: GCA_025447755.1. Classification (NCBI taxonomy): domain Eukaryota; kingdom Metazoa; phylum Chordata; class Aves; order Coraciiformes; family Alcedinidae; genus Corythornis; species Corythornis vintsioides. The sequence continues at coordinate 3,557 of JAOEGS010021569.1, read as the reverse complement.
AGTCCTCCTGCAGTCTCCCCTCATCCTCCGAGGCCAGAGGAGGCTTCTGTCTGCTCTTTAATACTAACAGTAATTGAATCATCCAACAGAGACACAGTTCAGAACACACTCACTTGTGAATTCCCTGCACCTCAGCACTTGCCTGTGGCACCTGAAAGATCTAGTGGAAAAGAACAGACTCTAAAGACCACATGTCCTTGTGCTCTGGAGTGTGGGCTACAGCAACTAATAACAGATGAAGGTTTACATGTTTTTCTTGTGTTTCTGCTGGGGCTGCTGCATCATTAATTCAGCTTGTGCCTGGCTACTTATGTTAAACATTCCCTATGTGGCTTTCTCTAAATCTTAAATTTTGCATGTGACCACATGTAAATGTAAATGTGTATTTTTATGGTCCTGTAATCTTAGTGCTTTTAAATCCCAGTTGCCTGAAGGCATACAGGGAGCTGAAGCAGAAAAGCTCAGTCAGTTTGTGATCATTTAGAGCTACTTTATTTGCTCTTTCTGAGTGGATTCAGTTCCTGTAGAGGTTTTCACCTTTCCTTTAATAGAGTAAAGATAAGATCTAGGAACCTAATTAACCCTTCAGGGCCTATGAACAGGGCTCATTAGAAAACAGTGAAACACATTTATATTTAAATACCTTATTTACAGGAATTCATATCATATTTCTGAACAGCAGATATACATGCCACACACTTGAACCACTTAAACCATTTCCTTACAGCTGAAAAATGCAACAAAATTGAGCCCAAAGTCATCTGGATTGTACATGTAATTAGTCTATAGTTTGAAAACCTACCCTGTAATAGGTTAAAGTCCTGTCTGCAGGACACTGTAAGCTCTAGTGTCCTCTCACTTGCATCCAAACAGAAGTGCACACGTCCCACAAAACCAGCATTATTGCAACTCACATCCTAGACAGTGAACACCACTCTGAAGCAGTTTCCCTGGAGACTTTCCAGTCTGTTCAAGGCAGTGACAGTAAAATACATGTGATCATAGACATCTCTGAAGACTTCTAGCAAGACTTCGTAAGGAGTCAGAATCAGGTTATTGAAAACCTCATTCTAAGGTTACTTCATATCTCTCTAAATATCCTGGGTCAGACAGAAGCAAAACATGGGTTCTAGTACTCAGTGACTATTAATATATAGGTACTTGTTATACAGGTTCCAGTTATTTGAGAAGGAAAATAATCTCAGCAATCCTGAATTCTCTTTCTTTCCTAACCCTTCATTCCTTCCATCTCCACCCATCATCACAGACAGAACAAAAAGATCCAGGCAAAGAGAGACCTTTGCAAATACCTGACCCAATTTTCTTTTCCAAAGAAAGGTATTGGAACCAAAAAAAAAAAAAAAAAGGTTTTTTTCCTGGGCACAACTGGTAGTTCCAATCCACATCCTCCAAGTGCTAGCACTTGAGACATCTGGGTGACTGAGGACTTGAGGAGCCAACAGCCTGGTGCAGGGGATCAGCCCCTGCCTTGTAGATGGGTGCATTACTGATGCAGCTCCACAGATGCACCCTGGGCACAGTGGTTTGTAAGCCACAATTAGTCTTGCTTTGCATGACATCTTGAAGGGCAGCCTGGATTCAGAATTAGGCCCAGTCAGTGCTTAACTTTGTTGTAAGTGACTGCCTGACCAGTGAGTAGAATAAATTATGCCACTGGGACTGAAATGTATCTTAAAATTAATCATTTATGTAATCGTTTTCCTGGTGAAGGATGGGTTTAAATACAAATTTAAGGGTATTTTATGTTGCAAGGCTTCTGAGAGTGATGATCCTGTCACAGAGGGGTTCTAAGCAAGATGACATTGTGTCACAGAGATTTTAAAACCAAAGATATTATCAATGTAATTTATTTTAAATTCTATATCCATACACAATTGGTAAAACCAACCAAATCTTTGAAATCTTTCTTCAGGAAAAGCTGAAAATGCTGTTTAAAATGCTGCTCCAAAGGCCTCAAATTAATATTAATTATTGAGTTTAAAAGCTCTCTGTTTATAAAAAGATAAAACCTTGACTGTTTCTATAAGTATATCCATGATTTATATTGTGAATCACTTTGGCATGACTAGGAAAATCCCAAATCAAGTTACTCTTCAACCTGCACTAATAAATCCTGTTTTGACATGAATTCTTTTTCAGTGCTTCATTTTCAAGGAGTCATGTGGTTTTTTAATAATCAGTCTTCTTGTTTCTTCTTCATCCTACTCAACAAAGCAGCAATAACTGCATCTTAGGCAACACACAGCAACTCAAATGCTGAACTGAGAAATATCTCTGTGAAATCAAGTTTAATGTCATATCAAAATATTACATCTGCACATCTTGGCTGTTGGACAGTAAAGCAAAGCCAGCTCCTCCGGTCCAGATTAGTCAACATCAGCTTCTTTGGTCTAATATGTCACAAAGCATTTTCCCACATTAGTCCAACTGCAGTTTGCAGGGTGTAGCTGACATCATAAATGTGCCTGTAGGTGAAAGTCCCAAAACGTTTCCCTGGGCATCTTTGCATCTGGACTTTACCAATGCAGATGTCTGTAATCAAGAGATCTCTAGGGACCTGCTAATTATTCCCTAGGCTTTCACACTGGCAATAAAAATCCCATTTGTCACAGCTTGCTTGCAGAACTGCTTCCATTTCCAGGGTGGTGGCATTCATTACCAAAAACCTGTGGAAATTGTTCATACGTCCCAAAAAAGCATACTAAGCATTACTCCCAAATATTCCTATAAATTCAGCCCTGGCAACAAGTCCTGAAAACCCAACTTTCTCAGTTGGAACAATTTTTCATGCTTGTAGCAATAAGTGGGAAATAACGGGGGTCTCAGAGTCACATTAGGAAAGTCTCTTCTGTGACCCTTTGGTGCAGATGGATGGTGAATTTCTCAGATAATAAATCCCAGTTTGCTGAGGGTGCAGTGGCATCTCTTGCTGCGGCCTGCAGAGCTGCTGGCTGCCCTCCATTCAAGGCAGCAGGTCTCCACACGGCAGGATGCTTTCTCCATAAATCCTCGCTCGCCGTCGGGAGGTGTTAGGGCTCTACAGACTGCCCAGGCATTCTGGGGAGCAGCCAGTGCCCTGCTGGGAAACGGACACTTTTCAGCTCCAGTGACATCTGTCACACACACACAGAAGAGAAAGTCATCAGGAAAAAGCCACGTCATGACTTTCCCATCAGCAGGGCCAGTTAAGTCTTTGTTCTTAAAAGATATTTGTAAGGTTCATCAGAGCTACCTTGCCTGATACTATCTTTACTAAGAGAATCTCACCTGTGGGTTTTCTCTGTTTCTTGATACTTCTTGCATGCAGCTAACTTTCCTTCAGGAATTTCCAATGAAAAAAAAAAGCTGTGATACTAGTTTTTTCTGTGAAGTTTTTCTTAACTTCTTCCAAATAAGTCCCTACAAGGAAAATGACACCAATAGTATATTTAATATATATATTTAATATTGGTGTCACCAGAAATATATTTATTAAGTGACAATCTAACTCCCAGAATAGCGATGCATTCTTTTTTTTTTTTTTTTTTTTTGAATTA
>JAOEGS010021568.1:11999-24655 GCA_025447755.1 Corythornis vintsioides | reverse complement strand
GGGGGGGGGGGGGGGTGTGTTTGTTGTGGGTGTAAAGGGTTGGGGATGAGGGACAAGTTAGGATTTAAATGCCTAGTTTCATTCTTGTAATGTGTGTTGCAAATGAGTAGGCAAGAGATTGGGATCCCTTTTGTTGCTGGAATTTCAAATCCTGGAGTTTTCTCTGGTTTAATTCCAGGAGCAGAAACCACCAGGAGAGCAGAGCACCAGGGTTTACTCTGTATGTGTTAACATAGGAAGGATAAGCTGTGTGTAATGGAATTGTCTCTCCACTCTCCTGCTTCACTGGAGATGGAAAGGGATTTCTCATAATGGATTTCATCCTCCTACATGGAGCCTCTGCTTTCAGAAGTACTCAACTACTTTATCTTCTGCATCAGGAAGATTGTCTAGCTGTGGCTTTTCTTTTTTCTAAAGTTTTCATACGAGGACTTTCTAGGAACCTTGACAACAACCTCTAGAAGTGACAAAAAAGCCACCTAACTTGGTGTGTTCTTGAACTTGCTTTCTCTTTATTTATTTCATGTCTCCAGCCTTAAGTGTTGCTAAAACATAAGTCGTTAAGGGTGCACTTTTCCCTGACACGGAGAATTTTCTTGCAAACTTTTGGCAAGGTGATAAAACCTGTTTTCCCTTGTCCACACGTTGTTGTACAGTGCTGTGTGAGTGCATGTAACTGTTGATAATCCACTGCAATCTCTAACCCTATGTTATGCAAACAGTTCTACACCTTCCTGTTTCTTTTCTGGGCAGGAAATCACTCCTCTAAACAAATAGAAATTGCTACTATAATATTGTGAAACACTGAGACTATTTACACTGCCTGCAAATGCTTAGCTTAGAAGGTCAGTTCCCCTTTGCTTCCAACATCATCACTGGAGAAAGCTGAATTCTCTCTTAATACCAGGGTTTGAGTCTCTCTTTGGAGGAGTCTACCCCTTCCCACTGTTATGTAATGAGCACTATCTCCCAAGAGAAGCACCCACATTCATGCTGAGTGTAAGCAGTGTGCATGACCCTGTTGCTTTCAGCTGTAGCTCTCCCCTCCACGGCTCTCTGAAGAGACTGAAACAGTCGTCTAATTATGAAGAGGATCCTGTGAAGATAATTAAGGGTTTCAGTGAAGAAAGCATCAGGCTTTGAAGTCACTAAGCTGTCCCAGTGGCAGAGCAGAGCTCAGCAGTGTGCTTCACACCGGCTGCACTGCTGAGTACATTGTGTCAAATAATGAAGCCACCTCTGCACGCCCAGTCACCAGCTCTGTGGAGATGTCATGCATGATGTGATATTTCAGAAAAGCATTAAGAGTTACTCACGAAAGGCAGGATCCTTCTTATTTCATGGGTGGCCCTTCAAATCTTGACCTCGTTTGAGGAAGAAAGCAACCTGTGAAAACATCAGCTCCTGTCAGCAATCACAGTGTGGAGAGAGCAGCACATGCTCCATATGCTGGAGGAGCTGTGAAAATCCATAGAGCATCATGTGCTTGTGCTTGAAAGCAGCTGACCTTCTACCTCCACTGTGATAGCAATGTACCAGTTAACTTAATATTCTCCAGCTCCTTGATGCAGGAGCTGTGAATGCCACAGGTGTAGACTTTGGAGTGCTGCAACTTCCTCACACGCCAGGTTTTCAGTAGGAGTGTGTGCCATAAAGACCTTCTTGTTCAAGGTAAATATTGATCAATTGCCTCACTCATCTTACACCTGGAAGCTGCTGATAATGAAGGAGAGAAGTGGGAGATGAGTTGACAGGGTGGTGCTGTAGCAGAGAGGTGTGAACAGAGAACCTGAAATTGTCACAGTTCACCTTCAATATCTGTCTGGAATTGGGAAGATCTCCTTCAGACTTCAGCAGCTTGTCACATTAGGCTATATTATGTCAAGTTATGTCACTTTGGAACTCTATCAGCTGCCCTTAATATTTTTGCACGGGCTGATTTAAAGGGGGTCAATCAATGAAATCAATGGCACTGAATACGGGGCAGAAGAAAGAAATAGTTTCTCACACAACACAGGAACTTGCTGGCCCAGGAGCAGATGCTGTGGGTGAATAGCAAGGCCTGAGTATTTCATGAGATTGCTGATCTTTGGAAAAAGTTCTGCATACAGGAGTAGCTCTGTCTCTTCTACCATTGCTTCTTGGTCCCACCTCCTTTCTTAACACGTTTTCTGTACTGTGCAGCACAACATATGTTAGGAGGAATTAATTTTGTTCTGAAACTTGAAGCATGGGTTGCTCAGAGAGGCAGGTCAACAGGCTGCATGCCCCCCCAAGCACAAAGTGGGGGGAATGTGCTGTGCTAGTCCACAACCTACTGGTGTGGAAGAACTCTTCAGTGAAAGAACAGTTTTTTTCCCATCTGTGATCTATACTTAATATCCCTCTCTGTTCTGACATTGCTGAGGAATTCTGAGCAGCATGATGAGTACCTTTTGATAATCAGTGCACAATGTTCCTATTGCAGCTACTGAAAGTAAATGGACAATAAGCCATTTTTCCCTGAGAGCTATAATGAAAATGCCTTTGTGAATTCCTAAATTCTTACAAATACCTGGTGTGTTGAGGAACTGTTGACAACTTTTGAGTTGTATTCTGTGCCTCTCTGTATCTAGTTCAGCTTTTCCAAAGTTCATGAAGCTGTTGTGATGGACTGGAAGTTACCCTGCCATGACCTAGACACTGTTTTGCTCCAGGCTCAGTATGCTCCTTGTTATTAATCTTGTCATGGAAAGCCTTCAATAACCTGACTCATGTCTCTCAGTGGTGAGCACACTGGGGTTTGCACCATTTTGATTGTGAACTCCTGTACATGAAAATGCCTTGGGAGTGTCTGCTTTGAGTGTGTGTATGTGCAGAAATACAAGATCCAAAGTTCCTGCCTTCTGGATCTACGGGGAGAAATCTCAAGTTTAACAGAGAATTCCATCTATTTATTGTATCAACTGAATTATCTTCTAGCTAGTAAACAAAGGTTCCTATTAGAAGAAGGCAATAATTTCTGAGACTTTAGAATTTCTTCTCCCTAATATTTGTGTGTTGCTACATGAAATTCTACCTTTGTGCACTTGTATCTTGTGGCATATCTGTGAGACTTGTTTCTGGCCACCCTTCAATCAGTTCTTCATTTCAGAGATAAATTAACTCACCTCCCAGGTAATTTTTGTTTCACTTAAGCCTCCTTCTCACGCTTGAATACTAGTAATTCACTCAAAATTGTGGAAATCCATTTTGAAGTCCATAATTATTGTATGAGTGTGTGAGCCCTTCATACATTACAAGTATGAGGTTGTTATAAGAGTCAAAAGTGAGAAGAAGAGAGATCTTAAATGATCCTTCTCCTTGATAACCACAGGCTCTGGCATTTGGGGCTGTCAGGAAACAGGTACCAACTAAAAGTGAGAACAAAGAAAGCTGTTTAAAATTGGGTGATATGCTACATACTGGGAAAAATGCACTGGCAGGCAGTAGATCTGAAGAGTTACAGAAAGAGGTGGATAACTTCAGAATGTCTGGACTTGGATCTCTCTTCCCAGTCCTAGACCAAGTTCCCTTTTCAGTTATGGAAATTCTTTGCATTCATAATGCCTTTGGTGGAGTTCCACGTGGCTGTTTTCTGGTAAGTGAAGAACCTGCTTTTGCTTATTTGAATGTGGCTTTCACAGGCTTTGCCTGATGGCCTCTGATTCTTGCATTGGAAGATGTGATGAACAATCCACTTCTGTCCAACCCCTTCAGACCACTCATGATTTTACAGACCTCTGAAATAATTTCTACATCATCTCTTTTTGAAGCTGAAGGCCTCATGAGTCTGTATGAGCCTTCCTCAAACAAAAGGTTTCCATACTGTCTCCCTGAATCTCTTCAAATCCTGATATGAATTGTCCACACTGGGGAGAAGTGGGATTAGAATCTGGATCTTGTTGTGGGGTTTAATTCTAAGGCCCCTCTGATATCTGTGCTCATTTCCTCAGGAGTGTGCCATGGTGGTGCTATGAGGTGAGCTGCCTCTTTCCTTCACTGGGTAACTGTTCATCAGTGTTTTAAGAAACAGAGGAAACCCGAAGGAAGATGAAGGTAAAAGTTCCAATTACATCATGATCACAAGTCTTTGAAAATGAGCTGTGGTGATGGTGTTTTTTAAAGCAGGATATACTAATGACCTTAACAGTTTTCTACTCCAAGCCAGTTTTACAAGCAATCCTTTCTGAACTGCTTCAGCAGGACCTGCTGTCCAAGCAAACATCTGCAGTGTAGATATGTGATGCACTGGGTAAACTGTTTGTTTTCTGAGGTCTAGTTTCAACCATCTGCAACCATTTATCTTGGTTCCATCACTTCACATGCAAACCACTGTAAAAATGAAAAAGCTTACAAGTGCCACTATGTTCTTTTTCTTACTGCCAGTACTTCCCCAGAAGGTGGACTCAGTGCCCTCGGGGTTGTTTTTCTTCATAAGGGACACTTCATTTCACAGCAAACAAGACACAATTGGATCCCAAACATCATCCTAAATATTGAAAGATTCTGGCTTGTCTGCTACTAATGGAATTCCCTGTTCCTATGTTACTTTGTAAAGCCTTTAAGCTAATAAGGCACTCACCCAAAATCTGACCTTGGGCTGACAAATACAAAAAATCATCCAAATCTGATCAAGTTCAGTTTAAAGATTGAATTTTGGAACTATTAAAAAGATAAATAAATAGCTGAAGCTTGAAAATAAAGACATAGCTTACAGCAAAACTCACTATTTAAAACTGATTTGAAACCCTCCACATTTTCATGGCAAAGGCACCTTTTTAGCTTTTTAGCACTGGTCTTGTTGTTACTTGGCTGAATGAGATGACTTGCATACTGACATTTCTTGAATAATTTTAAGAAGCAACCCTGGCATTAAGGACCAATAAACATGAGGTTGTTCCCATGAATAACCCTCACTGATTAAAGGAGAGAGATAAGGAATAAAGGGATTCAGAAATGGAGGTCATTGTAAATGGGCCATTCAGACTATCTTTTCTCTACCTCTGAATCTTCTTTGGGATTATGAAATGTTATTACTATTTTTTTTTTTTTCAGATTTACAGACAAAACAAGTACAAACAATGCCCCAAAACACTGCCTGCAATTCTAATCAGCCATGTGCCACTGGGCTTACAAAGGGAATCTCTGACTCTTTTTTCACAGCTGAATTTTTTATTTCCAGTCTCAGCTGTGTTTGGGAGCCATCCACAAATTGATGATTTCATCTGCTCTGTGAGCCACCTAATCTTGACTCCCGGATTCTTTTCAGTGCTAGCAGGATAATGCTCACATTGAGTTATAGCAGCCACTTGTAACCCCTTTTTCCACTTCACCAGCCATGGAGGTGTTTCAGTTTCCTCAAACATTCTTCACTCTCAGTGTAAGAGTATTAAGCTTGAGTGGACTCCTCAATTTAAACCTTAGTCCTGATCTTCTGTAGTTTTTGTTCACCTCCAGCTACCTCCCTGTGAAGGTACTGCTTGAACATGTTCTGACTGAGATAGCCTCCAGAAATGGGACTTAGTTACTAAGATAATGAATCAGATAAGGGAAAAAACCAGATAAGACACAGTCTTCTGGAGCTGAGTTTCTAAGGGAGTAAGGAGTTACCAGTCAGCAGTATCAAAACTTTGTTTCCAGATTTTCTTACATGGGTACTTGAAAACAATTCCTTATGTATGGAAATGTGAATGTGAAACATTGGGTAAAAGGAGAAACTCTTCCTAAAGCTAGTGCACTAGAGTATCAGAGGATGGAGACCAGAACAGAGTCACTGATACATGCCTGCTGAGAAACCAACACCATTTGTCCTTTGCTACTCTGATGCTCTATAAATCAAAGTTGAAGCTTTTGGTTTTCTTCCTTGATTTCATTTGTTACCTTGGCAGATGATATGACTGTACATCTTTCATAAACACCTTGAGATATCTCAGCCTGATAAGGTGCTAATTAAATGGAAGCTGTTGTCAAAGTGGGAATAAGAGTTCAGGGCTACCTAGTTATACACTAGTTCAGTGAAGCTAAACAGGAAAGCTTCAGACACTTATGAAATCACAAAACTTATGCTAACTCATATTGGATAGCACTCAAAACTCAGTTGATTCAGTTTGGATGGACACTCAATGCCAGGGATGGATCTGAGGTAAGATCTCTTGAGTGTGTAAAATAAAAATAATTTAAAAAACCCAAAACTAAACAGAGCCCCAAACCCAAGCAGTTCCAAGGTCTGGCATATAAGGATATAACTAATTCTTCCTGCCTTCAGCTCTGTGACAAATGTCACCAAATCTGCCTTCATCTTAACTCTTGTCTTTTGTAGCTGCACTGCATGGTTTATATTGCTGATAGGACTCTTCATGATAAAAAGGGGTTTTTGGCTGCTACTGAGATCCAGCTGAAACTCTTAAGTTCCAAAGAAGGTATTCATTCAACAAATTTATTTATTAATATATCTAATCTCCTCACGCTTCCTGCAATAATATTGTGTATTTGGCATGTACATGGTACTTTACATAACAATTTAAGGTCACTTAGAATGCATCACTAAATGTGTTGCTCCTTAGATTGTAATTGCAATCCCCAAATTGTTATTTGTTCTGAAAGCTGTGAAGAGGAGAGCCAGGCACTTATATTTACCTAGTGCTTTGTAAACAAAGCTTTACCCTTGGGATAGTCAGCACATCTTTAGATCAAGATGAAGACCACAACTTACTAGGTAGTAAAAGGATCAGGTAAAAACCCTAAACTCTGAAGGTTTTATGTGAAAGCCTTATGTGATCTCTTCCAAATGAGTGGGTTTGTTTAAATCGGGCATGCAGCTTAATGCAAAAACAGGTGGAGTAAGAAGACTAACTTTGCAATTGCTTGAGGGACACAAATGTGTCTTTCATTGAGGTGAAAAACAGAAGAAAGAAAAAGGTAAACTGACTACTTCAGATCTTTGTTTTAAGTTTGCTTTCAACTCTGGAGGGATTTTGCCAGTTGCTGAATTAAGTTTTGCAATGCTACATATAAAAATAATCAACAATTTAGTGTTTGTTTCTGTCTCTCAGTAGCATTGGGAGCACTGATTCTGTAACAACCCCATGCTGGCTGAACTAGCTATGCTACATAAACTGGAAAAGACAAGGCAGCCCACATCTTGCTTAGATCTGAAGGAGGCATGGAGAGACAGTCAGAGACATGAACCAGAACAGAAATGAAGGGTCAGGACAGGGTTCTGAACAATCACAGATCTCAGCCTCTCCTGGATTGAAAGACTCTTCAGAAAGTCAGCTTTCTTCTGCCTGTCTTGCTTCTCTCCCCTAGCTGCACATCACAGAGGTGGTAGTAGCTGTGCCCTTGATGGCTGAACAAAGGTGACTTCACCTGCAGTGGCCTCTTAGCTGGAGAGAATGGCTTGACCATTTGTAAATATTTCTTCTGGATGTTGGCTGAGAAGGGCCTCTTCCTTTTATATATCTTCTGAAAACCAGAGTTCTACTCTGGCATGTTAGAAAGTTCAATGTGAGTGGTAGGTTGAAGTCACCCAGTCCTGGCACGTCGTGTCAAAATCCAAGAACAAAAATGAAATGGAAATTTGAGAGTTCAGTTTGGATCTGCTGCTGTTGTTGGGGTTTGGGTCTTGCTTTAGTGTTTTCCCTGCTCCCTACAGGGCCTGCACCTTTCCATCATCTTGTCTTCTTAGTGATGGATATTGTGTTTGCAAAAAGAAAAAACCCCACACTACAGCAAGAGAAGGAGGCACAGTATAGTTTTTTTCCTCAGCACTGTTTTCAGGACCTGAAATCTCATAGATACAGGGGCCCAGAGCTGTTACATGAGGACAGGATCGATTCAGTCAATCAGAGGGAAAACCTACTGTCAGACTCTCAGACCTTTAACCTACTCCTCAGAATTATTAGAACTCCCAAATCTCTTTGCAGGCCTTTTCTATTAGACAGATATTCCCATGTTTTGATTTTTTTGCTCCAGAAGTAATTTTTTTTATAATTACCTTCATTGAACTGCACTTACCATCTGTGAAGTGAGAGGCACTTAAATGATTTATTAGCCTGAGTTCCTAAAATGTGCTGAACAGCGTGGGATTGATCTGGCTGGTGACAAACACAGGATACATGACAATGGATAGGTGGCCAGTGTTTGATGGAGCATCGTGCTGCTCTGGTGGGGGCCTGCTCTGTGGGAGCATGTTGGCTCTCTTCCAGTGGTACACTAGATCAATAGAAGGCAGGTGTGTCTTGGCTCAGAAACACAAAGAAATCTCTTGAAGCACAGTTCTCCTCTTGAAAAAAAATAAAATCATGGGGCTCTGTACCTTGTTTCTGAAATAACTCCCCACAAAAGGCTCTAAAAAGCTTTTTGGCAGCAAAGGAAATACTTCTAGGTTCCAAAAGTTGATTCAGATTCTTTCTTGTCTGTGCACTGATTGAAGTCCTGAAGGCTGATTTTGGTCCTCACTTTGTTTCTTCTCTTGTCTGTAGTATCTGTGATATGGAAGATGATATCCACAGTCTTTCTTCAGCCCTGTACAACGTGGCTGATGTTCAGTGGGGTTCAGCAGAGGTAGCTCAGTGTGGAGCAGAAAGCTGAGCTGTGTGGATCTGGCTATGAGCATAATTAGAAGGCAGTGAAAGGCTGTAGCTATAAGCACCACTTAAAGAAGGGAACATGGTTTCTAGCTAAGCAGGAGATGGAAAGGAGGCGTAGCTGTCTTTCAAGCAAGAAAATCCTGTCTCTGGTAATAGGTAGGGGCTCCTGACTCACATCCCCAGCTGCATTCTCATCTGAGCAGAGGCTGTGAGACCCTGCTACTTGCAGAGCAGTGTTTTGCTTCCCCATGTAGCAGACACTCACAACTTCTGCTGACCTCAGAACTCAGCAGGAGCTGAGATGAAGCAGCTCCAGCCCATCACAGCAACGAGATGCCACCAAGCAGCTGATCTCACAGATGCAAGTGACTGCAGGTGAGCCAGAGCCTGCTCTGTGCAGATTGCCTGGAGGATCTTCACAGGAACATTGGCAAGGAGGAGGAGGTTGCAAAGCTAACTTCAGTGGTGTGCTCCCGCTGGGGGTTAAGCATCTGCCTTCCCCCTTCTCTCAGCACAGACTGAGTGAAAAAATCCAGTACAGACACAGTGTTAATCTTCCTCCTCATCCTGCCATTTAATGTATGCAGAGAAACACAGGACTGAGCTTAGAAAGAATAACAAAAAGGGATGTGCATGTGTTGGTTTAGTCTGAGCCACAGAACAGCTTGGACCAGTGGTGTGGTTGAACAAGCTGGGTGCCAGATCTGGCCCTGTGCTGTGGCTGGCAGCAGAGGTGATGCACAGGGCTCCTGAGGGTGGTTTGCAGTAGCAGATGCTGCAAGTTGACAGGGATCAGCTACAAACCCACCCCATTACTCTCCTGAGTAAAAATCAGGCAGCAAAAGAGCCAAGCAGGGACTGAGAGAGAAGAGAGGTGTGAGGAGATGTTGGAGGGCTGCATGGAGAAAATGGGGTTGCCAGGGAGTTCTCCCTGTGTCTTGGGCTCAGCTTTGCCTTCAGAAGATGGTTAATGGCCTGGGAGTGAGCCCCTCAGTGGTGAAGTTGTGTGGGATGTAGGGACTGGTCTGAGCTCCTGAGATTTCTGGGATTCACCTGTCATTCAAAGCTGCACAAGTTGCTTGTGCATAGCTGCTCTGGTGTTTGTACCTAGATGATCTTGAGCTAAGTTTTGGAATCTGACCATTCATGTCTTCCCAGATACACTGCCCTAAACTTGAGAGGTAGGGGAGGTCAGACTTGGTTATGTTCAGCAGGCACAAGAAGAGTACTGGGAAAATAAAACCTCAGGTAATGTTCCACTCTACTGGCTGATTCATCCCTATGCCCTGAAGAGCAGCAGGTGGCCAAACAGAGTTGGTGAGAAGCAGAGACAGATGGCAAGATGTGATCTGGAAGGCACACAGGGTTTTACACCCAGTCAGATTCAAAACCAGAGCCCTGAACAGCCACGATTCCTTTGGTGTAGTTGACATTGTCCAATTAATTAACCAACTATCAAGATTTAGGCTGGTCTCTATTCCAAAGATTAATTTTAGTTCCCTCTTTACTTTGAATCTCTCCTTCTTCCATAAAAATGTGTTTCCTTCTGAACTCCAAATGCCCTAATGGGTCTGTTCATGGTGGACAGACAACCAAATAGTGAGGAAGACATATCTTTGCAGGTGGCAGCCTAGGACACAGTACAGCACCATGATGCTGCACTGAAAACTTTAAAGGGTCTTTCAGCCAGAACTTGGATCTTGTCCCTTTCATTCCACAGACCTTCTTCTTGCTCCTTCTAGGCCTACAGCCTGAGCTGTAGCCAATGTAGCAGTGCAGATGGGTTTGCTGGAGAAATTGCTATTGAGTAATGGTTTCCTGAGTGATAAACTACATCCCATTCATGATGGGGACATCACTTGCTGCAGCCAGGCCCTTCCTTCTACTCACCTGTGTCAGCATCAAACTCAATGAGAGATGCAGGAGGATTAACAAACTCTTGCCATGGAGTGCTCGTGCTGGGCAGGGTAGCTGGGCAGGCTGGAGCTGGGGCTCTGCACTGGCAGAAGGGTGAGTGGTGAGGCAGGGCAGCTGCCAGCTTTGGTCAGAGCTCACTCGTGGTTAGATTCAGAGGGCTTGGGAGTTCAAGGGAGAAAAAAACCCCAAAACAACATAAAGATGTGAGAAAAGTCTAGAGAGAATAAATATTTTTAAAGCCTTTCAAGGTCAGTCCTTGAGTAATGAATATGCAGGACACAATCCAGGTTAAAACAGCTTTGGGAAACTAAGGATAGCTCACTTATACTTAATAATTAAAGGAATTATATGTTTTCCTACTTGCTGCTCTGAGTGAGGTTTTATCTCTGCACTGCTAACAGTGCCAGTGACATGTTCATAATGCTGTAACACATTGCTCTGCACATGCAGCAGAAGAGGGCTCATGGCAATGGGCCAGAAGCACTTAGATCATTTTACCAGGGGCACACCAGAGACCAGGGGACCCCATCAAGGAGCTGCTTTTTCCAGCCTGCAGCACCCCATGTTGTGAGACTCTTTGCACTGTTGTCCCCCTGTGTTACTTCTGACAACACCAAAAAAATGATTGTTGTCTTTAGATATAAAAATCAGTTTAACTCAAGCCTAACAGCTTGGGTCAGACTGCTGTCGGTGCATTCAGATATATGTTTCAACTGAGTTTTGTCACCCTGTGAATTGGAAAATTGCAGCTCTGGGTGAGGTGAAATCAGGGTTATAAACTTTCTTTGTGAGCACTTGAGTATGAAACAAAATCTGATTTGCTCAGATACAGGTAACATTGGTTTTTTGTTGTTGTTTCTTTTTTTTTCTCTTCTGCAATTCTGCTTCTCTATGTTGTTTTTAAATAATTCAGTTTTGCAAAGCAGGAGGCCTTGAGAAATTTCAGAAATAATGCATGCAAAAGGCTAGATGGTGTACTCCTGATGTCTGTGGGATTCTGCAGCATCCTGGTGTGGTGTGGGTGTGGGTGTGGGTGTGTGTGGGTGTGGGTGTGTGTAGGGGTGTCTGTGTACATGTGGGGTTTTTTGTACTCACACACACATACACCTACTTTCTCTGAATGAATTGATTGTGTTACCCAAATACCTCCCAGGGATCCCTCTCTTTCCATGGTTCTGGTACAATTTGTTCTTGAAACTACTCTAGGATTTGTACAATCCTGTGTTAAACACCCCCACACTGATGCAGATACACATTGAAAGCTGATAGGCATTCAGATGGAGTGGTGGTTAACCAATTCCTTTTCTGCTTTCAGAATATTTTCTTCTGATAATTCATTTCTCAGGGGCAATGTGGGTCTTGGGCCAGGAGCAAGAACTATCTATGAACTAGCTGAATCCATGTAAAGTCCCTTAAAGCCTATGAATCTGTGATTTAAGAATCTGTGACATTAGAATCTGAGGTGTCCCAACAAAGGCTGGGTTATCCCTGTCCTCAAATCCATATCTCTTAGACACAGGCCAGTCTCAGTACAGGGGCCATGGCTGGTTAACAGCTCATCCTAGAGGAAACAGGGAAGCATGGCCCCAAATTATGGGACTGCTGGGCAGAAGAGGATGCAGAAACCAAAGAAACAGTGGAGAAACTGTTCAAAAGATAAGAGATTTTCCTGTCAGTGTGAGGAGAGCTGTACAAGGCTGTGCAGAGGTGTGAACTGAGGTCTCAGTTCCCTATGTCAGTCACACTTCCAAGTATTGCTTCCTCATCCCCTGGGGCAGGACACCTGCTGACTACTGAACCTTACAACAAGAGATTGCCCACCTTGGTATCTTCACTTCTTACCTAGTGTATTCTTTCATTTTCATGGAATTTCTGTCTTTCCAAAACTTTTCTTCAGCTCAAAACACTCTTACATGTAGCCTTTATTCTCCTGATAGCATAGACAGTGTGTTGGACTCAGCAGTGATAAACTGTGTGTGCTGAATGTGACCCAAAAGGTAGTTAGAGGTGGCAGCAGCACCTCCCAAGGGAGGCACTGGGTGCACCCAGTCACAAACTCTGCTTTTGTGCCTCAACACTGCTGCCAGCACACTGCTGATGCATCAAGCATGGAATACCTATTAGCTA
>JAOEGS010021568.1:0-11899 GCA_025447755.1 Corythornis vintsioides | reverse complement strand
GATTGCCCACCTTGGTATCTTCACTTCTTACCTAGTGTATTCTTTCATTTTCATGGAATTTCTGTCTTTCCAAAACTCTTCTTCAGCTCAAAACACTCTTACATGTAGCCTTTATTCTCCTGATAGCATAGACAGTGTGTTGGACAGTGTGTTCAGCAGTGATAAACTGTGTGTGCGCTGAATGTGACCCAAAAGGTAGTTAGAGGTGGCAGCAGCACCTCCCAAGGGAGGCAGTGGGTGCACCCAGGCACAAACTCTGCTTTTGTGCCTCAACACTGCTGCCAGCACACTGCTGATGCATCAAGCATGGAATACCTATTAGCTATTGGGCATTTCTCCCAGAATGTCTTCTATATACTGGAACTCACCCCATAATTATCTGATTTGTGCATAAATGAAGTGGGTGGTGCGTGGGGAGAATCTCATAGGCTGTCTTCTATCCTCCAGGTTTCTGGAATATGCATTTAATTGATGTCCTCATCTAATGAAGACATTCCAGTTTTCTCACTTATTAGGCTTCTGGCATTTCATGTTGTTGTTCTGGTTGTTGTGGTACTTTTCACAAATGGCACCTGCCCTGTTTGCTGTCCTTCTGTCATACTTGCTCTATTCCTGCTGCAGGATACATGGATTTCATGGCTTTGTCCTTAAAGAAGCATCAGCCAAAGCTGTTTGTGCTTTCCTCTACTCTCCAGCTGAGAAGTCTGCTCAGAACCTTCTTGATTTTAAGTGCCCATAAGACTACTGTCAGAGACATCTGTCCCTCTGGCATGGGCCTCCTCCCTTCCAGAAGTGTCCCCAGTTCCTGATGAATCTGCTCTTTCAACCATTTTCTCAGCCATGTATTAAATCTTGGCTTTTCTGCCTCTCTTTCCAGTCCTGCACAGGGTTACTGAGAATGTTTTCAGAGAATATTAATTGTTTGCAGTTTCATTCCCTGGAGCCTAAATTTTCTTCCAGAATCTCTTTCCTGCCCTTCTGTATATAATTTGTGCCAAAAGGGACTAGGCTTTTCCTCAATACCTCTGGAAAGCCAATTCTGATTCCTGGGAGACCTGCTGCCTTAGTCTTGGCCTTCTCTAGTTTGCAGTCACTTCAAGGCCTGCAAAATTCTCTGTTTTCTGGGACAAATCCATGTCAGTGTGCAACTGCAGATTTTTACATTCTTTCTCCCATCTTTAGCTGGATTCTGTTCCCTTCCTCCAAGCAGCAGACTATGTATGAAGTACCTGGTACAGTCCTACCTGCTATGAAAACTCATTTGAATTCAGCACATCCCATTGTCCTGCTGAGTGTTCTATCAATGTGCCAACTCCACTGTATTAACCCAGGAGCAAGGGAAACTGCAAGTCAGTCAATCGTTGGGCTACAACAGGTTTATTTTATTTAATGAAGTTTGAGTCATTTGTGGCAGTACTGGGCTGCAGTTCCAGCTGAGCCCTTTTGAGCCTCCCCATTTCTCTCTGCTGAACACCTCTGGGGTGTGCAGCCAAAAATGTAAATTAATGAAGACAAAGAGAGAGATGTTCCTGACACAGTTATTCTTCTCTATCTTGTTAGGGCACTGATTCCCAGGCAATACTGGTGGAAACTGCAATATTATCACTTCACTCAACACAATAACTTGGCTTTTTCTTGGGGAGATCTGTGGCCATCTTAACATTTACTAGAATTTCTATCTCCACAAAAATCACTTTTATTTTGCAGTACTCTGGTGTGCAGTATTGTAAGTTATCCCATGCTTTTTTTTTTTTTTTTTTTTTGTCTTCTAGACATATCTAAAACACCAAAAGTATTTTGCTTGAAAAATAAGTCAAGAAACATTAAGTCAAACTTGAAGAGGTGCACAACTGGCATATTCCTGTATTCATGCTATGGCCCAAGCACATTTCTTTTTTAACTTTGCCACCCTTCTCTGTCTCATGTAATCATAAATAAGTTAAGTGCTTTGCAATCTGTGGAATGTGTTTTTTCACATGACCACCATCTGGGCTGCTATTTCTCTGGCCTTTTGTACCTCTTTGTTGTTTGGGTTACTGATAGTTGTCTGTCTGGTGGTATTTGATTTTAGCTTTCTTCCTTGACTCCTCAAGTTACATGTAGAAAATATCCCTAATTTTATCTTCGAGGTTTATACTTTGCCCTAACAAGCATATCTGAATTCTACAGTTCATCCCTGTCAATATACTTAATTTCAATTCTAACAAATGAGTGCTTGTCTACAGGAGGAGATAGGAGTCAGGAATAAATAATAATAATAATAATAATAATAATAATAATAATAATAATAGGAGTTAAGTATTTGCTAAGATTTATTGAAGCCACTCCAATGACTCCAATTGGACCAGTCCATGAGAACATGGAACTAAATAATTAACACATATTCCAGGCTGCCACTTCCTTAGCCCTTCTTTTATTGTATTCCTCATCCATATATGTTATCAGAATATATATATATATATATGTATTTCTGAACAGTGGGTTTCTTTTCTGGCTTCTATGATTCTGAGAACAGGTAATTCTGACCACAGAGTCACTCTCTTGTGCCTAATCTATGACATTTCTAACCCCCTAGCTGAGGACAGTGAGTTCTGAAGCCCTTCAGGCCTTGGTTTGGTGTGTGTCAGTGTGATGTGCTGCTCCACTTGGCTTGCTCTGTTCATGGGTAATTTGATAAGTGATAATCATGGCCTGCAAGGAACACCAGCCCTGTTGTTCATGCCGTTCCAGCTCATGTCTTCATTTTGTCTGGAAAAGCCACTGTGTCAGCTACTAGTGGACTTTCTAGCTTTCCCTGCTTAAAATAGGCACTTGTCTCTTCACCTCTTTTGTGTAGGTGAAAGACATCATGAGGTTTTTAAATGGTTTTTAAATCATATGAGGTTTAAATTTAACACCTCACATAACTTTTGCTACTGCAGGCATGTGAACATTGTGAGATTGGAGAGGTGACATCTTAGAGCACATCACTAAAAAGTCGTTCACAGGCAACTTGTGCTAGTCTTGCAGCCCATGGAGTACACAGGGCTTCCAGCTCTTCGGGCACCTGAACTGACAGTTGTCTGAAGTGGACTTTAAAAACCATTTTCGGGTCAACTCAGACCTAATTGAACTTTGCTTATGTTATGCTATGCTGTGTTTTACTTATGATCTGAAAAGATCTGAAGGGTTTGTCTTCAGTGTAGTTTCACCCTCCTCTGTGGATGTCCAATATGCCTGGTTAGAGGGGGCAGTGATGGCTAAGCAGGAAGAAGACTCAAAACTATGTCTTCTAATCAGAACTGGAATTCTCATCCTAAAGGAAGCTGTTGGGAAAAAGCAAATCTGTTGCAGGAATGATTGTCAGATGGTGCCTGACAGATAATGTTCACTTCCAGCAGTTGTTACTCTGCAGTGATTCAATGACCTTCACATCTTGGGTGGGGTTGCTTTGATTTGATTGTGTTCAGTGCTCATCCAGACTCAAATAGCCAGATTTAAGTGGTGCCATGTGTTCATCCCCTCCTGGCAGTGTGCTAGAGCTCCTGGCTTTCCAGGTCAGAGTTGGAAAGCTGTAGCTGTGAGTAGCCTTTGGAGGATGGTGCTGATTTTGTATCCTGTTAAACACAGGGCCTAGTTGCTCAGACACCCGGGCTCTGCAGAAAAGAGATTCAAACCTTTGTTTGCTCAGTCCTTCCTCTTTTACCTTTCCACATGAACATTCATCAGGGTTTTAAAAATTCATTACAACTTCCATGTGCCAATTAGCAAGAGCAGCAGACTGCTTTCACAAATGGGGAAGCAGACGACACAGGCAGGACCACGGTCAACAACATCAGGCTCCTGTGTTCTTCTCTTGCTATGGTACAGAGTGCAGCACAGCTGGAAAAGCCTCCAGGAGGTGCATCATAATCTAGCTTAACTAAACAGGACTCCAGTATCATCAGTGGGAAGATACCAGTTTAGCCCAGCTGGGAACTCATAGCCCTTGGACTCTGCATCCCATCAGAGGCTCTCTGCACAGCACCAGAGTTTTTCTTTTCAAACTCTTTGCAGGAACACAAAGTGCAACTACAGTCAGGGGGGTGTTGCACTGGTTTGGTAGTGCACTAGTGTGTGATGGTGCTCCCTGGGGATCGTCCAAGAAATACCCCGGAGGGGGAAGGTCCCGGCTGGGCGAGGGCCGGGGCCCGGCGGGGAGGGGCCCGTGCGAGTGGCGGGAAGCGCTGCTCGGCGGCTCCGCGGAAGGTAACACTAGAGGTCACTCTGTGACCGAGGATGGAGCCGACGTTTTGAGGCCTCGGGAAGGTCAGCGGCTGCTAATCTGTATAAATTGCTGAACGACAAGCAAAATTTGTACCTCATTATGAAGCGCTTTGATGCGGCATTGCCTCTGTCCTAACTTCTGAGTGGCAATTTCCTACAGGGAAAGAAACTCCAGCAGTAAGTGGCACTTTGATAAGAGCACTCAGGACAAGGCCAGTGTTTTGGGCACCAGCTGGGACATCTTTGCCAGTGCTGGTCTGGGTGGTGGTGCCCACGGTGTCTTTCTGAGTTGGGTTTACCTGCCTCCCTCCTCACTTGGGTAAGCTCAGCTCTCTTATCAGCATGGTCAGAAATTCATTCAGCTGATGCTGCCTCAAGCCTGAGGGTAAAGATGGATTTAACACAGTCACTAGACATCTGTGTGCTAAACTCACTGGCTGTGGAACCTATATCAAAAGGATTTAATTTTATTCCTTAATAATCCCTTTTCTCTCAAACAGGTCAGACTAGAGAGGCTGCTGCTACTGCTGCAGCTTTCAGCCTCACTGGTGTTGGTGTGATTGGTTTCAGGGCTGGTCAGTCACGTAAGACATCTGTCTCATCTTGGTGAAAAGTTTTCCTTTTAATGTTATTTTATTGAACTCATTTACTCTAGCCACTCAAGAAAGAAGGTATCTCTGCTTTTCAGTCCTCTGAAATACCTCTGTAGATGTTATTGAGTGAAGGATTTCAATTATTTTTCCCTTCCTACCCCTGAAGAGGCAGACGATTTTGGGTCAGCTAAACCTGCCTGGAAGTTGGTTACATAGTTAGCAATTAATTCTAGTTGAAAAGCAAAGAATAATAGTGTTTGTTTTTTTTTAAAAAATAGTTGTAACATTTTCCATTGCAAAATATACTTCATTTGGACCAATAAATAAAGCATGTTCTCACCCTTCCCCCAGTCTCCCAAAGGGCCAAAGGTGAAAAAACTGATATGAGATGAAACAAAACATTTTAATTGAGCTGGAGCATTTTTGCTAAGTTGTTGATTGGTTGGGTTTTTTTTTCTATTTTGGCCATAAAAGGCAAAGCCAGTTATTTGCACAGCTTTATTTGTAAGCCTTCTCTTAGCTCCAGTGGAGGCCAGGTGGCAAGGGAGGGAACATGCCCCACATCTTTTTTCTCTCCATGGACCATGCCATTAATGACCCAGTTTTGCTGGAGGTTTCTAGTGCTCTCACAAGGGTTTTGTGGCATGAGGAGGCTTTGCACTTCCCCCATTAGGGCAGGTACCTGGTTGTGGCTGGACTCCGTGGTAGTGCAAACATCTCACAAATCTAGTCAGAAATAATTGGGATAACAGGGACTCCTTAGTCTTCGTTCACTCAAGGGTCACAGGACGTCAGATTTGACTTTGCTATTGAAGTCAGCTAATGTACTGGAAATGCCTTCATTTTCTCCCTCTGGAGGCACGGGTTCAAATCTGCCATAAATTACAAGTGACACGGGTTCAGTAGTCTTAATTAAATCCCACGAGGTTATTTTTGTGTGTCAACACTCCCCTTCTCCTCCCTTCTGCACCGTTTGGAGCAGCCGAAGGGCAAGGAGGACTCCAGCCCCGTGGGTGGAAGTTCTCAGCACAGCATTCGAGTTAGCTCAGGGCTGGGGATACACCCACTATCTTATCTGGCCTGCCATCAATCTCCCATTGAACTTGTAATGTAGTCTGTAGTCTTCCTACATTTAAAGCTTTCCATTCTGTGCAAGATCGTTATTCCTTGTAGGGAGATAACCGGCTATAGAGGATTTCTGTTATCTACAGCATCTCTCCAGCCTGGAATTCATTGATTTCCGATCCACCCTCTCAAGGTGCAGAATAGGGGTGATCAATGCTGCCGTGCTGATGTGAATAAAGCATTCCCCCTAATCTGCATTAGCAACGGCCCACTTCCTGATATCCTGAGCTGACCTGGTCATGACTGTCTCCTACACAGATAAATATGCTGGCTGTTGCTAACATGGCTCCAGAGCCTTTAAAATAGGAACGAATCAAATTCTGTGGAGCTTTTCCAGCCATTGGCTACACTGATTCAAACCTCTTTTAAACTAATGTTTTTCTAAAGGCACTATCTGTTGCTAGCATTTCTCTTAGCTTGGATTTAAATTAAAAGCTTTAATTAGTCTCCTGATTTTCCTAGCAGCATGTTTAAAAAAAAAAAAAGAAAAAAAAAGTATAGGAAAAAGAACCTCCCAAACCCCAGAACATGCCACTAAGAGAACTGTTTAGAGAGCAGGTTTTTATTTAATAAACAGTGATCAATTGAATTGATTAACCATGAACACATTACAGCAGAGTTTGTTGTTGCTGCTGCTGATAATTGCAGTTCATGTGCAAGAGAATATTAAATGGCTGTTTGCAGGATCATTTTCACGCTCTTTTCATTTAACAGAATGGAGAAAACAACAACTGTTGACAGTGATTTTGGTTAGGACTCAAACGCTGCAGACTGTGCCCTCAGGATGCCTGTGCAATAACTCTATCAATTGTGGCCATTTACTCTGCACTTCCAGACATTTCTGCAAACCTTGCAGCTGTTTTTTTACTAATTCGCTTGGTAATTAGATCTTATCATGCTGGCTTCATGGCTTTCCATAAACTGTAAGCATTTGAAGCTGCCATGTAAGACGTTTTAGAGCTGTCTGTGCTGCTCTGCACAGACCAAGGTGCTCCCAAAAAGCAGCAGAGATAGGGTAGTGGTTGTAACAAATGAGTTCCTGCTGATTTAAAAAGGTTTCCTGAAGGAAAGAGTTTCTCCACTTAAATTAACCACTGGAAGCCAAGGAGCATTGATGGGTTTCATCCTGCTGGATGCTGAGCAGAAACCTGTAGCTCTGTTTCTACCCTCTCTTTCACCCTCCAATACACATCTTTGTCTGTGATGGGAGCTGAGGGCTTCAGTAAAAGCATTTTACCACTTCAGATATCTCCTTGATGTTAAGGAGAGCAATACAGTGATCCTGAGAGCTCAGGGTCAGGAGTTGGTATTGATCATGCCTAAACAATGTGGAAGGAAAGACAGTGAGGCCTTTTGTGGCAGCAAGTCACCTTGGAATGGCTTTGTGCAGTGGTATGTGAAGTTTGGGAACTGTGGATCTAGGTGCAGCTACTGGTGGAATGGCCTTATTGACACAGACCTATTGATCTCAGACAAGAGAGTGCTCTGCCAGTGACTGCTCAGCTGGCCCTGCTCATAAACAGCACAGCAGCTGATGATCTTGCCATACCAAAAGGAAAAGACAAGTCATTCCTGCACAAGCTTTTTGCAGTGAAAGTTTTGTTTTGACTAAAGACATAGGAACCTCTAAGATCTTTTCCAGTTTGATGTCTCAAGTGCTGTGAGGTTGTAGGATAAGTTTCTCTGTGACACGTCTGCAGAGGCTGCTGGGTCCAGCCACACTGAACCTCAGGGCAGTGAAGATGGGGAAGAAATACTTCAGTGAGTAGACACAAGCCACCTCAGAGCCTGGTGCAGTGCTCATCGTGTAAAGAAATTCTGCTTGCCTGGCCTAACATGGTTAACAGTGCCCAGGGAGATTGTGGAGTCTTCTCTGGAGACTTCAAACCCCACCTGGATCTGTGTCTGTGCAACATGCCCTGGGTGATGCTGCTTTGGCAGGGAGTTGGACTCGGTGGTCTCTTCCAACCCTTAGCATGCTATGATTTTATGAATGGTGGTGGATCTTCTGGTGGTGGCTGGGGCTTACTGGCACATCCATCTTCTAGCAGTGGTCCTGCTGTATTCAGCTCCTGGTAGGATGGCTGCAGGTCAGAACAGTGTCCCACGTTCTCCTGATGACTGACAGCTAGCTCTGAACTCAAAAGCTTTTAATTTTCAAATCACACTTTGGTTCTGCCATTGCTGTGCTGTGCCAGGGAGAAGCAGAATACAGTTTAGTTTCAGGGTTGTTTGCTGTCCATAGATTACTTCAGTCACAATGGCTTTTTTATTTTGTACTCTGTGGGCTTTATATTCTCCCCAGAAGTAAGAATTGGGCTGCTTGTGCTGCTGAAAAAAAGGTCTTTTAATTAAGAGATGTCCCCTGTAACATTGGTGAAGGTCCCATAAATGACAACATGGCAGGTTTGCAGCTCTGGAGTTCCAGCTAGTTACAGATGAAACTCAATTAACAGGAGCCAAAGAGAGTTGGAATGTAGCAGATGTCAGAGTGAGGTATAGCTGTGAAGCTTTTCTGTGTGTGAACGTATCATTACACAATTTTGCTAGAAAATCTCATGAAGGATGCACAAATTCCATGGCAGCTTTTCCAGGTGGGCTTTGGTGCTTCTGCCTGTCAGGTGATACTGGCAGATGTCATTGCAAGGATATTTTCACCACTTCTGAAGGTAATAGCACTAATGCAATAGCTCTCAAGGTCTAAAGAGGTATGTGAAGTACCATCTATAGGGAGAAGGGATACATTTTGTGAGAGAACTGATCTAGTTGGAAAATCCCAAACTTTTGAGGACATGAGCTGTACTTTTGAGAAGTTTTCTGGAGTCTCAGAAGTCACAATTCAAGAGAGATCAGAGGGCTTTTGGAATTCACCTTTGATAGCACAGTGAGACTTTCAAAAGGGTGCTGTAGTTTTGGGCAGGTTGTTGGGGGTTTTTTTTAAGCAGAATTCATATACCCTGTGCTTCAATTGATACTGCAGTGGAGCCTCTGTCTGAAGAGTGGCCAAGATCTGTCTGCATGGTGAGAGAATGCCTTCAGAACCCCCAGGGCTGAGCCCTCCAGAGGAACTTTTGCCCTGACTCCCTGCTTGCCATGAAGGATACTAGTCAAAGTGGCAGAGGTGGATCCATTAGAAGCATTAGGAAAGTGTGCATGTGATTTTTATTTTGATTAATATTATTATTTAATTTAAATAAGTAGGCTCAGTCATCTGGGGTGTATCTGTTCTGTGGAATACAGACATAGCTGTCCTGGCTCTGGACAAATGAAGTTGAAAGCTGGACACAGTATGATCAGACCTGCATGACAGATTCATTACCCCAGGAAGCAAAAGCTTTAATGTGGGGCTTATGCTGTGCTAGGACAGGGCAAGGGCTGCTCTCTGTGCCATGCAGATATCTTGGGTCATTTGAAGGACGTGTTCATGTTGGAGGACACATTGCTGTGGATATGGTTCTCGGGTCCAATCCTGACACCTTATCCAGCTGGGCACACATCTCCCCTTCACTGCAGCACAAGCTGTGGGGGGGATCCTGCTCCTTTTCCCATTATATAGGAGCACGTAGAGAGAGAATTTACTCCTCAGGTTCTGAAAGCTCTGTGTGAACTTCAATATGATGGTGCCAATTTTAATCAAAGAAATGTACTGTGGATGTCACCTGCATTTTTATCCACTTCTCTTTGACAGAAATAGAATTTAGAGTTGTGCTAGAGATGGAAAGGGCAGAAAAACCCTCTCCTAGGCTCATTTTGCTTGCTGTTATTCCGCTCCCATAATTACCTCTAAACATAATTATGGGCAAGACAAATGACATTTTTAGCTTTGGTCTTTAAAGACAAGAGTTAATTTCAGGCTTTGACCAGAAGTATGTTAATTAGCCTCTACTCACTCTCTTTGTATGGAAGTACATCACCCAGGACTTAGCACAGGTTGCCTTTCCTGTTTCTTTGAGTAATGAAAGGACACGGCATGGCAACCAAATCAAGGGCTGCTGCATTAACAAGGCCACTTTGCTGCCCATTTATCATCTATTAAAGGTGCACTAGTTTGTAAAGTAACACCACCTTCAGCAGGGCCGCCAAGAACGGCTCCTCATTTATTTTCTGCATGGTTTAAGTTGGAGTTAGACCCACCTTGTAGCTCAGAGGTGACAGCCAGTAAGAAAAAGTACACTAATTGAGACATCTCAAGGGAGAAATAGAAGAAAACTGAAAAGGTAATTAGAATGAGAGGGTTTCAAGCTGGGTAAGTAAAATCGAATGGAGGTGCATATTAGGGGCTGTTACAGACGGGAAAGAAAGTACTTGGAGAATAAAAAAAAAAAAAAGAAAAATGAATATTAGAGAACAGAGCACCCTTTTCACACTTGAAGAATAGAGGAGAGAGATAAAAAATAATGTAACACTGGAGATACGGGCAAGGGGGGGAAAAAAAGCTCCAGAAATATGAAGGACATATTTAAATGTAACAGAGAAAGAATAGGGAAAAATAATAGAGAGATCAATTACTGGAGCTGTAGCCCAGGAAGGAGAAACTGTCAAATGTTTCTGGAACTGGGGAAAAGTCTCCTTTGTTTGTGGGGGTGTAGAAGGTGTTTGGTCTGTGTGGGCAGGGGTTTTTTTGGGGCTAACTCAATATTTAATTTTCTGTGCTGTCAGTAGCGCAGATGGGGCACTGGGGTGAATGCCAACCTGGGAATATTTGGATTAAGGTGTTATTTGGCAGAGCTTATGGTTGATACTAGACCTTTTTCTACTGGTTGAAGTTTTAGCCCCTCAGCAATATTGCCTGTGTGTCTCTTTTGCTTTGATGTTAAGAACATGTTAAGGTCCAATCCCAATTTTTGCCCTTTTAAATCTTCCCTTACCTGCTGGAAAAGAATCACCTGGGTTCCCCCCTGGCCTTTTGCACCTCACACACAGGGAAGCTGATGTTGCACTCCATTCCTTCAGGCAAATGTACACCCAGACCAAAGCAGACAGTCACAGGAAGAGAAACCCACTTTTCTGGTTAAAAGTGGAAGATGGTCATTGCTTTCCATAGTGGTCACAGCTGATTAGGTTGGATTTCCCCTTTTGGCCCTTCTGGAGGCAGGAGGCTGGAAGTAAAGATGATCTTCACTGGAAGCAGAGGAGGTGGAGCATGGCTTCCATTGCTGCAAGCCATGAAGGTGGGACCCCAGAGCCAGGGACACTGTGGGTAAGTTATTAACCCTAAACCATCCAAGCTCTCAATAGCCAGTGGGCTGTGAGGGCCAGAGTTTCTCTCTGCATCACAAGGAAGGGCTGCACAGAGCTATCTGAGCTAGCTGTAAACAAGAAAATCCTGCTTGCAAGGAAATGATTCAAGGGAAATCATAGGAGTTATGGGACTGGCTGTCTTCATGCAACTGGATCAGCAGTATTTGTTCTCATTAGAACTTGGATGTATAACAGCCAATACATTTAATGTTGTTTCTAGTTACTAACTTGTAGCCTTAAATATTCACTTCCTGTGGGAAAGGAATTTTCTGATTCAAGTACAGTATTTGTGGTTTTAATTGTTAGTCTCAGTAGAGCATTTTTCCTATGCACTGACTGTCAGAGTTTTCTTTTGTAAGCTTCACTGATAAAGTTGTCAACAAAGGGTTTCTTGCTTCCTAAAAATTGAACTGGCTTCTGCTGAAAATTTTGCAGAGTTGGAAGCTGTTAATAACATCCTGGCATTTCTTAGCCACTGCAGGTTTTTGAGCACTTGATAGAAACCTATTTTCATGTTTTCTCTTTTTTTTTTTTTTTTTATATTGAAGGAAATTTGCCTAGAAACTGGAAACTCTAAAAATTTTATTCACATTTCAGAGCTGAACTGTTGAAGTTGTTGAACTGTTCCAAGTAAGGAAGGCAACTTGCATAGTTGGGAGCCATTTGTCTTGCTTCCACTCCAGATAGAGTTACAC
>JAOEGS010021567.1:0-32188 GCA_025447755.1 Corythornis vintsioides | reverse complement strand
TCTCCATCTCTGGAGACACTTAAGACCCACTTAGATCTGTTCCTGGGTGACTTGGTCTAGGTGATCCTGCTCAGGCAAGGGTGTTGGACTAGATGATCTTCTAGGTCCCTTCCAACCCCTAATATCTGTGAATCTGTGAATCTCACACTCAGTGAGAGCCTAGAATTTTAATCTACATAGCCCTTCAACTCTTGCCCTGAGTAGCCATGTCTTAATGGTTTCCCCTTAGGGCTTGTATTAAAAAGGCTGCTAAACTGCTCGGAGTACCTTCACTCCAATCCCTACCTCCACTGGCAGCTGCTGAGAATGGCAGAGCCCAGGAGTGTGGTGTGGGGAGCTCCCCAATGCAATCCACCCTCCTTCTTGCAGGAGACACTCTGAGCTGTAATGATCTGTGGTGGGTCTGAACTTCAGTTCTGTCAGTATGTCTCTATAAGCAGGCATCTCCATTGGTTTTGTTGTGCTTTTAAGTGAGAAAAAATGTCTTCCTGCACGCTGATGTCTGCTTTCGTCTGATGCTGGTGTCAAAGCATCTTTGGGCTTTCTGGGTAAACTTCTCTTTTCCTGATTATTAGAAGAATGAGTGAAGTCACCAGTCTGGGCAGCAGGATGCGCTGATGGCTTGAGGGGTAATGGTAAATTTTGTTGTCTTTTGTGGTTGTCCCCTAGCCAAGGCAGATTGTTGTCTCTTAGTGGGGATCTCAGTGGCTGGATTTGAAGGTGAGGAGATGCTGAGATGCCTTTGTGGCAAGTCTGGCTTTGGAGCTCTGGGTGCTTTTTGCTCTTCTGGGTCTGCAAGTGGCTTTGCAGGCTGGTAAGTGACTGGAGCCACATAAAGGAGGAAAAGAAGGTGGTTGAGGTGCCACTAGAGGAGATCTGGCAT
The DNA here is from genome assembly GCA_025447755.1 of Corythornis vintsioides. Lineage (NCBI taxonomy): Eukaryota > Metazoa > Chordata > Aves > Coraciiformes > Alcedinidae > Corythornis > Corythornis vintsioides. Next base: position 31,305 of record JAOEGS010021567.1, on the reverse strand, counting down.
GTGGAGGGGGCAGGGAGCCAAAAGGGCTTGTTCTTCTCTGATGGCAGCATGACTCTAAGCATGCAGAGTGAGGAAATCTTCTTGAAAAATGACTTACTAGATAAGTAGTGTCATTTCTGTAAGAAAGCAGTATGTGACTGCTCTTCTTGATTAAGATATGACACAGCCATTATCGTGCAATCACTCTTCAGGGTGTCCAGAGCACCATGACCCAATTCATTCTGGATTCCACCCCCTCTCTTTACTTTTTTGAAGAGAGTAGATACAGTGCTACAGTAAAGAGAACAGAAATCATAGGGCAGTCTTTAGTTAATGTATACCATAACTTTCAATAAATCTGCCCTACCACAGGTTGGAAGCTAAGAGAGGAAAGAGAAAAAGAGCTCTAAGAGGACAGGCTTATTGATCACACAGCAGTTTGCATTAATCTTGCTGAGGCAGTACCTAAAGACTTGAGCCATGTGGCTTGAGGTAAGAGGTATATGTGTGTAAATTTATGTTTCAGTGAATTGTCTTAACTGCATTTTGATGTGGTGAGTAAAACATCACAGCTAGGTTACATCCAAACTGGCTGCATTGGTTTGCTTTCTCAAAACTGATCACCTGCCTCTATGCGTTTTTGAGGACAGCAGGAGATTCTTCTTAGGGATATTTGACTGTCTCTTTATGAAAACAGAAGGGTATGGAAAATTATTATGGTAACTCTGAATAAGGCGAGCCAAGAAGCAGGTTTAAAGAGAACCTGGAAAAAAAAAAAAAAGGCTTAGCCAGCTGTAGAAGCTTTCACTAGTGTACTCTGGAGCCTATGTTTTGATCACAGCCTGTCTGTGCATCTGGGCCAAGACCAGATCTCTGAGTAATATCCCATATGGCAGCTGGTAATTCTGAGTGCAAATCTAAGAATGTGCCCTCTCTGGTCTTTATTAAGGATGATGACAAATTCCTTTCTATTAATTAGCCAAAACCATATCCAGTGTAACTGGAGGGAAATCCAGGCATATGGTAGAATTTTATCTGCTTTATTGATGCTAAAATCTGGCCCAATGGATATTGAGTAACATCACCAACAAGTTTCAATGCAAATGAAAGGGATCGCCCCCCTCATTAGCTGTTGCATTAATCTACCCCATTTTTAATTGGGGATCCCTCTGTCTGGGTACACTGCATTCTTCAGGGTAAGAGTAAAGAAGTTTTGTAGACATTTTTTCAGAGATTTAGTGTCACTGTGCTTGTTGGATTGATAATCTTAATGGGATAAATTTGGAATTGTTCCAAATTCTAATTTTGGAAATGGAATTGTTTTAGTGATTAAACAAAGTAAGTGAGGGCATCACCCTATTAAATAAGATATTTCATGCATGTGATTAATTGTAATCTCAATATAAATCCTTTTGATTTAGAGATTAATGTTGATTCTTTGCTTCAAATTTACTGACCATTTGTTTTCTTAATTAAAATTAAAGGTAGAAGACGGATAGCAGAAGAACTTCTTCAGGATGCTGATGCTCACTTTGTTAAATAGAACATTTTTCATTAGAAGGCTCAGCAGTAATAGGCTGCTATAACTATATTAACCCTCAGACAATAGAGGATAGATTGTATTGGTTTTCTATTTCTGGCTAAGCTTGTCATGCTTCACTTAAAAAATATTGGTAGCTGATCTTCTATCTTGAACGCAGTCTTTTCAAAATCAAAAGGTAGCATTTGAAAAATAGCTTCCTGCTTTTTAGAGAGGAAATTTCTCCATCATGTTGCTTGGAGAGTGTGTATTTCAAATTATATCATGTTCCCAAGTTAAAATGAAATATTGTATGGGGGTAGAGGGAACATCTATTCCGCATTACCTACTTTTTCATGGCATCTATGTATTGCATTACCATTTTGCAGGGCATCTATACCTGGTCTTGGTCCAAATGGATCCAATATCATAGTGAGTTTTATAAATGCTTATCTTTTCATTACACAACTGTTAGCCTAAATCCATTGAAGTGTGTTAATGTACGGTGCTATCTCTAGGTATGAAAGCCAGAAACAGTACAAGGGTAGTCTTAAAGCAATACTTGTGTTTACTCTATATATTAGGCAACATGTTACCTCTGTACATACAATACTTTATAATACAAAGAAGCCATAGAAAGAATTTGTCTTTCTCATGTGGAGAAAATACAGAATAGGTATAAGCTTTTTAGTACAAGTACATTGGGCTTTTTGTGAAAATGCATATTACTGATAAAGGCAGAAAGCTGCTTTGTGCTGATCAGGTGTGTCATGATAGAACATGCTGATCTTAATAAGAATACAAATTATTGTGACAGATAAGCATTATTAAAAATAATATGAAATCAAATAATGACAAGCAATTCTCATATGTCATTACTCTAACACCTAATTGTGACTTGTAGCCACAACATCTTATGCTTGATTTCTAGAAGATCTTGAGATAGATTGTTAGAAGCACAAAGATGGAGGGGACCTGAAAAAAAACAGTAGTCCAGCAGAGTGCAATCAAGTATACTTGAAGGATGTCTAGCTGATCTGATTCTTAGCTGCTGCTAGGTTTTTTTTATGATGTTCATTCCTAATATCTGGTTTGTAGGTCTTTTGATGCAATTGACAGCTTCTCTACCCTTGAATGTGTAGAACACGTGCCCTGTGGCATAGTAGAAATAATCTGGTTAATGCCTACAGCCTTTTGCATTGTGCCAAAAAACTTTGGTATACCTACCATGGCTATCGAGGTGATACTTAGGAGAGATTTTCTCTTCATGTAGATACCAGTCATTAGGTGGTATGAAGCCATTTTGCAGTTGTAAGCTTTTGGAGGTGGTGTTTGTGAGCTACAGATTGAATTTTATTTTTTTTTGCTAGTGTGATATATGGAGAATGGATTTAATGGATTTTTTGTTCACTGATGAGATAAACCCTGTTTTAAATGCTGTTTAACCCTTCTGATGATATAGCATTTACTGTAGCATAACCTTTGCTGTAGAATTTTTACTTGTAACCCTTTTTTTGTGTGTTATAATACTTACTGCATAACTTTCACTTTTGCTAAAATGTCTGTATGTTTATCTAACAGACTGAGGTTCTGGAATTTAAAACTAAGCCAAGGACAAGATAAGCGGAGAAAAAAAAAAACGAGAAAAAAACATCCAGCAGTGAAATTGCAGCGAGAAGGCACATGCACAGAGTACTACCTGAAGGACCGAAACGGCTTATAAAAGGAGATTAAAAAACTATTGCGGTGCGGCAGTTGGCGGAGCGGAGACTCCCCTGTCGCCCAACGCTCTGTTTGCTTATACCTTGCTTGCTGTATTAATTAATAAATTTTGAGATTGGCATTAGCACTCAGATTGGAGCGAGTGTCACATAACACTATGTCCCTCTGGGATCTCTCATATTCAAGTATGTATAGTCCGTCCAGTACCAATGAACCCAACGTGTCTTAAATACTGAATATATTAGATAGGAGTGGAAGCATAGTGCAAATAACCCATGTGGTTCACACCTGATGGGTCACACATGAGCCACTGCACAGCTAGGGCATCTACCTCCAGCAGGTACAGCAGGTACCACAAAGAATCCATTGCATCTGAAAGCAGCAGCATCACATAGCTAACAATGTGCCTGCTGAATGTCCAGAGACCCTAGACACAGAGCTAAACGATTTATGTGATCATTTCTACTTCCCAAAGAAAGTCTGTGCTCAGGTTTCTTTCCCTGGCAAACAGGGAGTAACTGGACATCCTTTACAAGACCAATGTTAAGCTTAATACAGTAGCTTGAGTTTTACATGCTGAATGGCTTGGCTGAATCCCAGTGTTATCAGGTTGCTTTGTGAAGCCTTTGTGAGCATGCAGCTGGTTTCAGGCTGGCTGCCTCACCAGTCTCCTCACCATTTCTGGTGATTTCTGGTGCATCTGGGGTGGTGTTAAACAGCAGAAGCCGTTTGAGAGATGTTCTCCGTGTACTGGCTATGAGCCAGAAATCTCACTGCGATCATCTGCACTCTGGGACAGCACACCAGCTGGGGATTTGAGCCCAGGTCTGGCTGATTCTCACTGGCTGGGGGGAAGTGGAGACAAAAAAAGTGGGATTTGGAAGACACCGGATACTACTTTTGACTGAACACAGATGCCAAAAGATGTCTTCAGAAAATCTGCTCTCGTGTTGACCTTTGCATTTGCAAATGACAGCTTCTGACACTGCAGAGTAATAGTTTCAGTGGGATTTGCACCTTCCTTTACAACAAGGGCAACCAGTATGTGCAGAGCCCAGGATGACGTTAGCAAGCGTTGCCCAGAACAGTCAGACAAGGTTGCTATGCAGACAGCCCAGGCTTTCCACCACTCTGGAACACACACGTTTGTGGGCAGCCCCACAGTGTCTTATCGCATGGCCAGCCCTGGCCAAGGCCAACCTCCCTAGTAACCTGATGTTTCCTGTCCTTCCTACACCTCTGCTTTTCCTAGGGGAAGCCTGAATCATTTATCACTACTTTTTCAGTTTATCAGATAGCACAATTTATTTTTCTTGCCTTTTTTTTTTTTTTTTTTTTTTGTGGGAGGGAAACCCCTTCAGAATTTATATTTACTGCTATTGTAGCTGTCACAAAGGCATTTTAGTTTCAATAGAAATCTCTTAATTCTTTACAGCCCATCATGGAAGATGCAGAGGAATTAACATAAATTCCTTATGCTTTATTAAAAACATGACTAATGTTGTCTCTAGTTATTGAGTGAAGAAATGTAACTACTGCATTAGCTTTTAGATTTTTTCTAACTTTCAGGCGAAAACATAAAAATAATTTCATTCAAAAGACATGAAACATTCTTTAAAAGGTTTCTAATGAGACTGCTGCCTAGAACTGAAAAAAAAGCTACAGCACGTTTAACTTGTCTGGAAACTATGGGCAACAATTCAGCTGCAAGATGTAAACAATTGAAAAGGTTTTAATTATTTGTAAGCGTGCAACTATGATGCCAAGAACACCCAAAGATACACTTCCAGGAAAGACGTGTATTGAAAATTAGGAGAGCTTTATATATATTTTGGCTTTAAATAACTGCCCACATCAGTAGCAGCTTCTTTAAGCTGCTGAACCTAGAGCAATAGCAATGTTACAAAATAAAACCCACAAACACCATCATTGTTTAGCCAAAGCAGCGTGAGTAATAGAGGAACCCTCATGCAAGCTCAGACCTTACCCTCAGCTGAGAGGTTTCTCATGGTGTTACCACTCTTCTCCAAGGTGCCCCTCTTGGTGTGCAAAGCTTTTTTTACTCATTTATCTTACACAAGTCCAAGCAAAATTGGAAAGACTTACATACATGATCTGTGTCTTCTGAAGGGTGAAGCCCAGAAGCTTTACTCCAGTGACCCCTGGAACGTCTGAGGCATGGAAATTTGTGTCTGCTGCCCCTGACTCCTCACACTCAGCTGTCAGAAGCACTGTTTCCCTCTGAGCTCTCAGGGTTTGCAGTGGTTTGCACAGGGAAACAGGGTGCAAAAGTCTCCAGGTTTCCTAGGATTCATGTTTCCTTTCAGAAGAGATGCTTTTTATTCCCAAACTGTTAATTCCACTGACAAACACAGTTTCTGTGTCTCAAGCTAGACTGCTGTGACCAACTCCTGTGGCAGACCCTCCAGCAGCTCTAGGAAATTCTAAATTCAGAGGTTCACATGAATTTTCCACCAACTCAGGGGCTGCCCCAGCTCTGTGCTCACATGTGCAAACCAGAACTACAGGGTGACAGCCTAACTAATGAGCAAAGAAACTTGCTTAAAAGTCTCCATTATGCAACAACTTGTTTCAGTAAGACTCCTTTTGCCCAATCTTTCTCAGTCAGAAGAAAACACTGTACCCAAATCACAAAGCAGGAAAGCATCTTGTACCAAATGAGAAAAAACAGTCATTAAAAAACCCACATCTATTAGGAACAAGTGGATGTTTCACACAAACGTCAACAGAAGCATTTCTACAAAGTCCATGTACCACACTGAAGATTCATTCCCAAGAGTGGGAATTACTGACTTGAATTAGAACACTGTGTTACAGAGGGAGAGGGATATGAGTCTCGAGGGGAAGATAACAGCACATCTGCAATTTCAACTCATTTGGTTTGTTTTTTTCATTAGAACTTACTGCAGTTTGTCTCCTACAGGGTGTCATTGTTCTGTTACAAAACAAGACAACAGTGCTCAATAAAGGGAATTTTATTTCCTGTCTGTATTCCAGGATGCAATATGAAAACACTGGGATTGGTGGCTCAGGGCAAGCCCCCATGAAACCCAGAGCAGGATTAGCCCCCTTCCCCTCCCAGGGGAGAGTAAAAGGGGAAGAAGGAAAACCAGAAATGTCTCGCCCAAGACTGCGAGTTGAGACTCTGACAAATGTAATGAATAATGGGAGGAAAACAGCAAAAGGCACACAAGGGGAAGGGGGCTAATACTAACACAGAGCTGTTCCCAAACCCAGGCTGGGGATGGACGTTGTGGAACACAGGGGTCAGGCCCAGCCTTGCCCAGATGCCCTCACAGCTCCCCACAGCCAGTAGGGAAGCACCCGGCTTGCCCACCTGGATGGACCCCTTGTGTTCTATGGAGTGTGGAGGGAAGGGGAGGGAACAAATGCTGCCTTCAGGGTCCTGGGGTTGCCACTTGTTCCCCCACTTGGGCTGTTTACCCTTAAACCACAATAGATTGGGTATTCTCCCCACAGCATTATAATACCTACCATTTTTTTTATTTCTTATTTCAGTGTTCAGCAATTTGGATGCATACAACAAAATAAAATGTGAAAGCAAGGCAGACAGTTTTGGATCCCTTAAAACGGGAGGCATTCCTCTCTTGAGCAACTCCTGTGGAAGATTAGCCTGTCCTGTTTAATACAGTCAGACTTTGAGATCCCTGTTATGGTCACCTTTCTGCAATATTTTATTCTGATTCTACACCAAGAGAATACTGAAATTTCATTTTTAAAATCTAGACTTAAGACAGTGTTGAAAGACTTTTTGGAATAGAAGTGAACCAGGGAATAAAAGTTTATTTTGACCTGCTAATAGTTGGAACTGGATGACCAGCAGTATCAGTGCTCCCACAGCAGGAGAAGGGAAAGATTCAGTTGCACTATCAGTTTCTGGGTTTGGGTGTATCCCAGAACAGTCCTTATAAAAACATGTTTGTCTTTGGAGGCCAATATTCAGTATTATGTTCAAATGAGACATGACTTTAATGTTTGGAAGGCAAAGCATCAAGAAGCACTTTGAGAAGCACTTACTTCATCACATAGCTCTATGTCACCAACTAAAATGATTCCTTTGAACTGTCCTGCAGTTATCCAAAGAAACCCACCTATCACCCACAGGCACAGGGTTTGCAGGTGGCTGAACAGGGGAAGGAGCCTCTGCTCACCTGCAGCACCATGTGAGCAGGGCTCTGCACTGAGGCAGAGATGTGGCCAAGTCTTCAGCCAGACCTGCACAGATGGCTCTGAGAAACCCTCTCACTACCACCTGCCTGCACCTGAGCTAGACACTGATTACAGAAGTTGCTGTACCTTATTAAGGATTAATAAGTCGGTCTCTCCCCCTTTAGCAATATCATCACTATAATCATTTGGTGTCTGTGCTGTATTGATTACTCACAATTGCCTATCTAGTAATTGGCCATCATTCTACAATTACTTAGCTTTCAGTTCTCCTAAATTCTAGCCTTAGCTTTCAAAGAAGAGTTTAGACATCAGACTCAACCTGTTACCCGCTCATCACTGAGGGTTTTAATTTGTCACTAGTACTATTAACATCAGCTAACTATTGTTTCAGTCAGGTCAAGCTGCTCCCACAGAAAACTTTGTCCATCTTCAGGTTGGTTTTGGTTTGGTTTGGTTGGGTTTTTTTCCTTAAAAAGTATTTAGCATTAATAAGCAATTGAAAAAATAAATAAAACTTGAAAATTGAAGTTTGCTCTAAAAATGTCTTTTATAGTGGTGGTAACGATATCATTCATTAATAATAGGATGTTCATTTTCCAATTTATCTGAAGTGAAAGCAGCACTTCATGGCCTGAACCATATTCCTGCCAGTGAGACCTCCTAATATCCCAAATGTACAATATACAATCTCTTGGCACTAGTGTGCTTCTGTAGATGTGCTCAGGGACAAGATACAAACCCCTTTTCCTCAGGATGTTTTCCAAAGGGATAGCCTTTGTCTACAGCGGTGGTCTTGGGCCTCAGCTTCATTTCAAGCATTTAATTGCAAGCACTGCTCTGTCAGAGCTAAAAATGTGGCTTACAACATTCACAGAAGTCTTTTTATCTTAAGCACAAATCTACTCATTAGATTAATTCAGACTAACATGAAAACACAAATATGACTGATAGCTTGCTGTTATCTTGCTCTAATACTTCTCCACCCTATGATTATGGTTAGCACTCCCAAATGGATGGAATGACCTGCTATCCTAACCCAGATATCTGGCTAAAGTACAGTTTATCGTGCAACAATTACTCTCAGTGGTCCAAACTGTGATACATTTAAATAGTCAGGGAACTCCAATCTCAATATAAGTGCCCATGGAAAATCCAAAAAAACCAAATTTGGTCAGCATTTGAACAAAAAGTCCATCAGAAGCAAATGCAAACTCCTACATTTTGGACGGAGTACCACCATTCCACAGGACAGGCTGAGGGACAGCTGTGAAGAAACAGGCTGGGGAGGCCTGGTGGGCACGTTGAACCAGTGTGACGCCGAGCAAAGAAAGCCAACTGCACCCTAAGCTGTGTAACAAGTGCAGGCAGCAGGTCTGAGGAGTTGACACCCCACACAGCACTTATGAGACTGGATCTGGAGCACCACCAGCAGCTTTTGATTCCTGTGGACAAGAAAGAGATTAACATACTGGAGTGAGTTCAGCAAAGGGCCACCAAGATGATGAGGGGCTGAGCACACCACGTCAGAGGAGAGGCTGAGGGAAGGCTCAGGGAACAGTTTAATATGGTCAGAGGATGCAGAGAATGGACCCAGGATCTTCTCAGGGCTGCACAGTAACACCATGAGAGCCAACATGAGAAATTCCAACTGCTACAAGAACTGGTTTATACCACAAAAGTGACCCAAAAAAGCTGGGAAATTCCCATCCTGAGGGTGTCCATTACACAACAGGGTAAGTCCCTGAGGAAGGTGCTCTAGGACTTACTTTGAACAGGTTACTTCCAGCCTGTATGATTATTACAATGGAACATCACCCCTCAGCACTGCAGGCTGTGGATCTCTCTTTTGGGGGACCTGTAAATAAATCCCACTACAGACCCACCAACAAAACCAGCCCCTGTTTGTTTGACAAGGCAGTGCTGACTGGAATCTGGGGATGGGTTGTGTAACCAGTTATTGCCAGAAGAGCAGTTCAGGAGAAATATGTCTGTATTCAGTGCTCAGGAGGCAGTTCCACTGAAAGCAAAGTTAAATTAAAATAATAAACACAATCAGATCTTTAAGATTTTGCACATCAGGCAGTCAAACATTAATTAATGAAGGGATCCGGCAGGGAAAGTCAGCAACATTATGGGGGTCCTGGTGGTGAAGCCTGGCACGCCAATCAAATGTGACTTATCAACAATCCTTTCCTCTGATATCAGTGTCAGGATAAAGAGTGAATATTTTCAAACTATAAGAAAAAAAAAAAAAAGTCTAACACTGGTACCATTTTTAATGTACTTAGTTGGATTTCAAATTATTTTAATACTCTATAATGATTTTTTTTTCCCCTGACCTCAGCGTGGGCTGAGGCAAGGCTCTGCTTCACTGCAAAAGAGATTGACTGAAGTTGCATTTCAAGGCAAATTTTAAGTAACTAGTCTTTTAAATCTAAGGGTTGCTCACTAATTATGTCTTCAGTCCTAAAAACCCCCCATTAGCGCCCATCATTTTATTCAGTAGAAATAGGAAGGTATTTATTATGCACGTGCTGCCAAGTGTTTTCAGGATGACAGTCTATGCCAAAGTCAATTAAGTACAGGGCTCCAAAGTGGTTGGGAAATTATATGGGATAAACAGGCAGAGGATGTTTCTTCAGTGAAGGTGCAATTCTGGGTGTCAGACACGGTCAGAAGCATTGCTGTGATGTATTAACTCTGCAAACAAACAGAAGAGCTGTTGTAACATATAATTATTGAAGAAAACATTGGCACAATTAACCCTCTAACTAATGCCTATTTACACAATGTTCACATCCATCCTGAGGAGCACTGGTTTTTCATTTGTGAATTCCTTTCTTCTGTGCTCTGTTTTGACCACATTCCTATTGTCAACAATCGAATTCATACCTCTCATTGCAAAACCAGTGTTTTGTTTATGCTGTGGAGAGTAACAAGGTTCCAAATGGTGATTAATTTAGCTAAAAAAACTGCACAGTGACTACATGCTGTGCAGGACCAAAATAAGCTGTGTAAATACAGGCGTCTGTCTAGTATGAGAGACCTCTGTCATGTCAGATGGCAGTAGGTATGTAAATGTGAGTTAGCAAGAACCCTTTCCTCTGGTATCAATGTCAGGAAAATAAATCTCACAGTGGCACTATTTTTACTGTACTTAGTTGGATTGTGAATTGTCTTTTAATACAGTATACACTTTGGGGTTTTTTTTCCTGACCTCAACTGAGGCTGTCGGAGACATGCTAAATCTTGAAAAAAAAACCCAACCCAACCAGTTTTTGGTTTGTATGCTGTCAGTCCTCAAGTACTTCATCACTGTTTCCATGCTGAGGCTCAGCAGTGCTTCTATGCTGGATGTTCCACCATGGAAGAGCTGAGATTCAGGGAGCCCGACAGCCACATTCTACCGTTTTTCCTCTGGAAAAGCCTCCAGCCAACCACTCAAAACACTGTCACTTAATTACAATTGGGATGCTGTTGACATCCTCCAGGATGATGGCTTGGAGCCATCAGAAGCCTTGGATGGAGTCCTGTCCCAGCTGCTTTTCAGGAGTCAGTCTGAGCAGAAAATGGGGGCTCTGCTGTGGCAGTGAACAGCAGCCTGTGAGGGGTGCTCACTAAGAAGGTGGGAATCATCCCAGATTGCCCAGGAAAACATGCCTGTCCTCACAACTGTTATTCCTCAGATAATGAAATCTATGGAAATTGGCTACGGGAATCCCTGTTTGGAATAAATGGGTTCAGTTCCTTTTGTACAGGTGCCCAGAAGACGTGAAGGAATTGATCATAAGGTGGATTTTATTAACTAATCCTTGTGATTCCGCTTTGTTAGGTACAGTCATTTAATTAGTAATTATGACCTAATATATCACATGAAAAAATGCAAGATACATTCAATTCAAGGTTTATCGCTTCCTCTAAAATGCACAGGCCAAAGACAAGACCTAAGATAACAAGAAGGCTGGACACTTGCTTAAGTAGGAAAGGATGGGGGAAGAAAGAAAATCCAATGTGGACATAATTGTCTCTCCAGTGGGGCCTGCTGCTGAGTAGAGGGCAAATGAGAAGAAAGCAATGAGAGGAAAAAAAACCCACCAAACCCACAACAAAACCAATCAATCAAACCAACCCCAAAAGAGGCTTTAGCACAAGAAGACAGGGCTGAGAAAGACCAGATCCAATGACTGATCAACAGGCTGGGTGCCAGGCGTTTCAGGAGTCTGGTCTTGCTGCTCCCCACACGGCCACCTCAGTGCTGCAGTGCTCAGTAACGGGGAGTATTGATCTCCTAGGCTCATGGAATGTTGTCAAGATAATTCATAAAGTTTGTGAAGTGCTTTGAAGATGGAGGGGCAAATTTCCATCAGGCTAGGAGGGCACTGAACTGACTTGCTTGTTCCTTTTCAGCAACAGCCAGTCTGTACTTTCAGAAAGCACACAGAACTCCAGCTTAGACCTGCTGTCTGCTGCCTCTGCTACACATCCCGCCTGTATTTAGCTAAGGTTTAAGCAAATCAACATGTGCAATTATTTATCAGCTCAAATTAATCATGTGTCCAACCAATTATCAGATTAGATTCTAAAACGAAATGGTTTCATATATATATGAAATCACAACAAATTGACCTCATTTGGTAATGTGGAATAACAGAAAAAAACTCAGCTGAGAAAGTTCGTTGGCCAACTGTCAGCAAAGTTTGTTTGTAAACTATTCAAACTAAGTCTTTAATAAATATTTTCCTACTGTCGAATCAACTATTTGAACTAACAAAGAAATGTTTTGTTTGTTGCCAATTTAGATTTGCTGTGTTTGTGTCAGTTACTGCTGATGACTTCATTGAATCATCATCTCTTAATACAAAACTAGAAAAAAAAAGACTGCTGTTGAGTGTGAATTAGTACATGAAATACCAGGCACACCATGCTCATCTAATGATCAGCCCACACCTCCTGTACCTAAGCAGGGAGTAAACCATTGTTTCAATCTAGGAAGAACAAGAAATCTCATTGAAAGACCATGGCATTATTAAATGCTTCAATAACATTTGCTTTTATGACCTAACAGATTTTTCTTTTAGTTGAGGCCAAACAAGTGAAAAATAATTTGAAAAACAGTTGATCAGCTCTGCAAGGTAGGAAGCAGGGATGTGTGCTTCGTTCACCAAAGGAAGAAGAGCAAACTGTGTTGCCCAGCCCATTTTCTCAACGGGAGCACGAGCAAGCACACACATGGGTGCTGGAGAGGAGACAGCAAGCTGCAGGCATTCAGCAAACAAAATCACAGCTAGTTCAAAACCACCTAGTTCCTGTGTGACAGGTGGTCTGGGTGATCCTGCTCTGGCAGGGGGTTGGACTAGATGATCTTTCTAGGTCCCTTCCAACCCCTGATATTCTGTTATGCTATGAGTCAAACACAGGCTGTATCTCTACACCTTGCACACAGTCCTGAGTTTCCAAGAACACCACGCAGAACTTCACTTGAGAAGCTGCAGAAATAACATTAGCTCTAAATAGTCACATCTGGCTACAGAAGAAAACCAGCAGGATTTCTGTGGCTCGAGGGGCTCAACTGCAAGCACATGGAGCCACTGATAGTTCCCTGCTTGCTCTGCTGATACCCAACGGAAACCATCGCCCAGTAACCCTGGATTCAGCCCTTGGCACTGGAACAGCTGCACCTGCACTGCAGTCCCCAACACCCCCCCCCAGTTAGAACATTTCATGGACTGGCCTTGGTCAGCAGGCACCTTAAAGCTGATCCAGTTCCAACCCCCCTGCCATGGCAGGACACCTCCCACTAGAGCAGGGTGCTCAGAGCCCCAGCCAGCCTGGGCTTGAACACACCCAGGGATGGCGTGTCCACAGCTTCACTGTGTCTCACCACCCTCAGAATAAAGAACTTCTAGTACTAACCATAACTAACGTTTATGGCAACACAGAGCTGAGCAAACCAGGACATGGGCTCTGTGCTCAGACCGTGTCAGGCTCTGCTGCACACTCACCCACGCTCAAAACACCACAGATGCTCCTGACTCCAGGAGAAAATTATCACCAGTGTGTCACCTTTCCCTTTATGCTTTATCAGCAGCTTGACAGCTGTGGAGTGACAATCCCCTAGTCTTCTTTTTGGTTCTACCCTGCACGGGCCTTTTGTGTATTCTTAAACAAATGCACGTTTTGTTTTAGCTTCTATGCTATAAAAAGAAATAAGTATTTTCTAAAGTCTTTAGAATTTGTGGATGAATAGTGTCCTGCACAGTAAATTAAGAGTGCTGTCACATGCAGTCACGTCTAGCTTTATACCCTCCACTTTCCTCATCTATAGAATGAGGATGATTTTATGTGTTATGAAGAACAAGTCACCAAGAGGTTACATTCATGAATATCAGTCAAGTATTCTGAAAACCTGAAAAAGGAGGCAGCATTCCAAATGTATTCTTGTCATTTCATCCCATGCATAGTTCATAAAACTTCATTCTACAGCGAGGCCAGGGAGCAGGAGACAGAACAGGGATGTTATTGTGCCCACAGTAGTATCAGAACAATGCCCATTATAAACTGATGACACTTCAACTGAAAACAACAATGGCTGAGGCTTAGCACCCAAGAGCTGTGACATCCTAAGTTAGAGATCATAAAAACGAGGTCATTTCTCTGGGCTGACTGCTTGTAGGTATTTGTTGGGAGTTGTACGCCTAGGAAAAAAACGTGCAATTCAGTTTACAGATCCACTGTACTGAAAAAATGGGACATTCGAGGCAGTTCAAACTCAACTGAGCTCTTCCCCCAGTGGTATCATTCAGGTTCCTTTGTGGCAGGATGCTGAGCACTTCTGAAAATCCTGGTGGGAAGTGTGCAGCTTGCAGGATCCACACACCATGGTTTGTTTGGTGGGAAGGAAAGTCACACTGTTCACACCTATCTATCACACAGTTACCCACTGTGCACAGCACTGGCTGCTCCTCAGGGCATAGAGCAGTTGGACAAAGCTAAATAGCCAAAGAGCACTGTATTTCCCCCCACCTGTTAGGTTACTATATTGTTGGGGTTTAAGGGTGAACAGACTGAGCACCCCAGGGCCCTGAGGAGTCAGAGGGCAGCAGCTATTCCCTCCCCTTCCCTGCCACACTCCACAGAACACGGAGACAGGAATTTCAGGGGCTCTGCTGCTGTGACTCCCCACGTGCTACACAGTCCATTCCCATCCCAGATTAGATGCTGGATATAGTTCTGGGCCCTTCTTCTCTTAATACTCCTTTTTTTCTGGTTTTCTGCTGCTACTAATTACATTTTGTAATAGTCTTAACTCCCAGTCTTGGGTGAGGCGTTTGTCTTTTCCTTATTACCCTTTAACCTTCTGTGGGAAGGAGGGGGGAAGGCAGCTAATCCTGCTCTGTGTTTCACGTGGGCCTGCCCTGAGCCTTAAATGGCCACACACAAATATATAAAGAAATTATGTAATTCCACAGCCATTACATTTCTATTTCTAAATATGTGTATTAAAAATATATATATTTTAAAATATATCCAAGAGCACTGGAGCTGTTATACTGAAAACTACTGGCCAGCTAATACCCAGTGTGCCTAACCTTACTATGATTCTCCCAGACAAGATCCTTTGTAGTCGGCAAAGAGATGCTGAAGTTCAAACAAACCACCTTCCTCTAAGTCCTTCAGAGCCCTCTCACCATTTCATGTCTTCCCACTGTGTTTAACATGTGCTTTCTGATGGGAAAAAGCTTTTTGGTAACCAGTCTGCCCATGAGTTGTGGGATGAAGCACAGCCTAGAACAGGGAGTGTGCAGCTGCAAGAGCAAGGAATGCTTATCTGTGGAATGGAGAGGACACGAGGGAAAGTGGCATTAGCAAAGTAAAATCTGGTGTGATTCATCAATTTTAGGTGCTAGAAAAAAGTATGGAAATTAATGAACAGCTGGAAGGGGCTTAACTAGCCAGGTCAAAGTTCATTCACAGTGTGATGAAGATATGAAAGGTACCAAAAGTAGTTCAACTGGCAACATAGAGGGCAATTATCAGCATGAAAGGGGTAAGGAGAGTAACTTCAGTAGTTAAGCACAGAGAAGAAAGTAAGACCTCCTGCAAATTGTACATACTGTCCTTGACCCCCTCCTCTCCAGTGGTTAAACCAACATTCTGCTGCAGTCTTGGCTACAACTGATCAGCACGATCACTGCACTGGAGGCTGGGGCAGAGCGGTAGAGACGAGAATGGATTTTAGGCAGCATTCAACACAGATAGAGGTCATTAACAGAAACAGGAGATGTGAGCAGCCTCACTGGAAAGAAGGGCAATCAAATGCAAGATTCTGCAAGTAAACATCAAGCCAGGTTATGGCAGGTTTTCTGGGCCTCAGGAGATGCTGGACAACTTCAGGCTTTTCTCAGCCTCAAAGAACTGAGCGATAGGACAGTTCAGGTTGGACAGGCCCTCAGAAGGTCTCTTGCTTGGAGCAGGTGTTTAGACAAGGCCAGATTACCCAAAGCTTTATTCAGGCTCAGCCTGAATACATTTAAGGTTAGAGACTGCAAAACTTCCCTGGACAACCCGTTCCACTGCTTCACTCCGCTCATCTGCAGCTTCTTTTATCTCATCTGAGAAATTAATTAACGCTTCCAGTTGCCAAATATCTCCTATATCTGTTCCTGCTTCGCCATCATTGATATTGGCACCCTGGAATTGCTTTTATTCTGCTAAGGAGGCAGAACTACCTGAACTTTTTTTTTGCCCTCCCAAACTGAACTGTGTCAATGTAACAAGATCCAAATGAAAAGAAGGTGATGTTGTGCTAGAAGCTTTAAAAGCCCACCTTTGTTGAGTGGATTGCAAAGCACTGGCAAATGGCACTGCCACGGTACAAAGAGTCTCACAGTTGGATATTTAAGATCCTATAGGCTGAAAGGCTCTTCTGTAACGATTTTAGGAACCCCCACCTGACTTTAGTACAAGCTGAAAACATTCTCACAGTCATCAGAACAAGGATTTCAGTCCCCAGGGATGTTCTATGAAGAAGAGAAGCAGCTCTACAAGTGTTCCTGCCAAAACAATCAACAAAACAGTAACTGGAGTGACTGTTTTGCACCCTGAGAAAGGCAGGGACTCAAAGCAAGAGAGACAGCTGTTCAAGAAGTAGCCAGAGAAACAGTAAAGGGCAGGGAGATACTCCTTCATAAACATTTTTATCCATTCTGAGGTATGCATCTGAGACAGGGGCCAGGATGCCCATCACTTCAGCAACACCATCTGTGTCCCAGACACAGCAATGAGAAATGTTCTTCCCACACTTATGCCCAGAGGTGTGGCACTCTGCTCGTCTCCAGATCTCTGCAGGAAAACAGCTGGCTAGATAAAACTGTCATTGTGTGAAGCTCCTTCTAATCCTGCCTGGGTTTCCCAGGACATTTCCCTCCAATTACTGCCCCTTCCTGACTGAAGATGGCTTTTCTGGGCAATGTGCAGGGGCTGTGGTGTGTTCAGGGGCAGAGCACTGGCCCAGACACCCCACACCCCCCCAAACAAAGCCCAGATGTTCAGTCAGGATGTTGCAGCTGTTCCACCCCTGGCCACGGCAGCACTGTGCAACACTTAGGCCAGGAAAGGGAGATTTCTTCATCCTCCTGCACAGCTGGTTACCAGTTACTTTCTGACACCTGAAGCTTGAGATTGGTTGTCTTTTTTTCTACAAAATAAAATTAGTCTATTAAAAAAACCCCTACTATTTTCAACTAGGATTTCCTATGGCATTACATTTCATCCACCAACTGTGCACAAGATTAATGTTTTCAGTTCTAAATATGTTACAAACCTATGAGACATCAGTGCCTTGCTTGTTATAAAGAGGCAACCTCTACTCTTTGTAAGTCCCATTCAACCATTTTTCCAGTTCTAATTAATCCAATTGTAAATCAGTTCTCCCACATGTCATCTCTGCAGTAGCAGGGAAGTATTAGATCAGGAAGATGATTGATGTCAGCACTGTTAGCAACCACCTTGCCAACCATCCAGCAAGTATTTCCTCACTGTTTTTCCGTGCAGGGTCAGATATGTGGGCAGAACAGATGGTGCAACCTGTCATTAGAAGCTCTGCTGGGAAGAGGCTGAATGCTACAAACCTTCTCCTCCCCCATTCCCCCAAATCACTTCTCTATCCACATCTTAGAACAGAAAACCTTCCCCAGCAATATCTTCAGCATCAGCACGTGAGACACTGACAACGTGGCAATGCTAGAAATGGAATTTTCTAGGGACAAATGGTGAGCTTCTTCACCAGCCACATGCATGATGCAGGTAAGTGTTCTACCTTGTCACACAAAAACACCTTTAGCTTTCCCAGGTGAGCTGTTGAGGTCTATCTTGAATACTGAATACATTTATCAGGATAAATATTACCCCGGATTTGGAATGAGTGGTGCCTAACAGACAGTAGTAAACTGTAATAATCTCAGATGCAAATTTAGGTCTGATTCATTAAATGTGATGTGGGAACTGCCCCCTTTACTGTTCCATTTCCACTTAGTTCCGTTAAATGACTTCTCATATATGTCCAAGTTATTATATAATAAGATGGTGATTCTTATTACAGTTAAAAATACCAGGTACGATTGCAAACTAAAGATTTCTGATTATCAGAAACATTCCAAACCTGCCTGGCTGCTTTCCTGGGTGACTTGGTCTAGGTGACCCTTCTCTGGCAGTGGGGTTGGACTAGAGGATCTTCCCTTCCAACCCCTAACATTCTGTGATTCTATGATTCTTGCTCCAGATGATATATTATCCCATTTTTAAAACCATCACCTCGTACCAGGAACTCAGACAGCACTCCTGCCTTTCAAATAACTCCATCAGCTACAGAGAATACTATTAACAAACAAAGCCCACCAACATTTGCCTTCCTGGTTTCTTAGCTTCTAGTGGTTCTACCTTAGAAGAGAAGGAAACCTTTTGAGGGATTATACTGTCTAACAGATTAGATCCTTACACCTCAAAGTAGGTTTCCCTAGCTGGGGGATCCTTGGTCTGCTGCTCCATGACAGCAGAGAGATCAGAGCATTTTCCTTCCAGCTACTGAGTGTCTAGGCTGCCAAGCAGGCACGATGGCTTAAAATAGTAAATATAAAACCTGTAGTGAAATTAAAATAGATACAGATTCACCATTCAGTGTATTGGATTATTTTGTGTTGAGTAGTTTTCTGACTGTGACTTCCCAAAGCAACAATAGCCTCATTTTAAATACAAAAATAGAAATTTAAACATGAAAAGAATAATGCTTATAGTCAGAACACAAGAAGAAATGCCAGTACCTCACTCTGCCAATTCACACAACTTTGGCTTTTGGATTTTCTCTCTGCATTTATCTCAGGAATTTTGAGCTCTATGTACCCTGAAAGCATTCAGAGCAGTAACTCATTCATCATGAAATGTTGGCAAAGTATACAACCCTCAAGACTGAAAGCTCTAATCATACTTCATCTCTTTGGGTTCCAGGTTGCTTTGCCATGTGTGCAGTCTGATTTGTAGCAAAGCTTCAAGTAGAAGCAAGGCCAGGGAAAATGATAGGGGCTACATGGAAAGTCCTCAGTGAGCATAGCCCAAGAATGAAGTTAAAAAGATAAATGAAGCCCAACAAACTGTCAGGTAGCATGGCCCCAGCACACTGGAGTTTGAAAACCTATGTCTCCTTTCAAACAACTCCCCTCTTCAAACCTGGGAAAACTGTATTTTCTCTCCTTGGTGGCCATGTGGCTGTACTTGCTCACTAGCAAGCAGGAAGGCTGAAAGTCTGCAGCAATGAGAACAAAGGGGCAAAAAGCACTTGAGGTCTCCACGTTCACTAAATCAATCCTGGTAAGATTCTAACCCAACTGGGCATCCTGGGACAAACAGCCTCAGCAAGGTATTAGGCATCTCCCCCTTTCTCCACCCTGCTCAGACAGGTTCTGCTCTGCCTGCCTCCCACTGGGCTTACAGTCCCATAAAGCACATTCCTAGAGACACAAAATGGACCTGTCTACCTCTGCCAAAATGACCAAGACCCTGATTTTAGGAGATCCACATCAGACTGACAGAACTGCCTGCTGCTTCAAAGCAATCTAATCTCTGGGGCTTATCTTCAAGCAAATATCAGATGTACATAGTTTAATACTACTTAACACATAATGCTTGCTGTCAGGGAGGCACTCCCAAGAGGAAATGGGAGCAAGCACATAATTATTCCCCTGGTCTTCTCCACGCTTCCTAGCTCAGCTTGCAAGAGGCAGAGGCACTGGGCAAGCTGCCTCTTCTCTCTTCGTCCTCACCAGGGAGACACAGCCCTGACATGATTCTGCATCAAGATGCCCCAACAGGAATGAGACAGGGGTCCAGACAGTGTCCACCAGCACTTCTCAGCCTCTGCTCCTTGGTGGCAACAGCACTTTCTGTCGATGGATGCCTTCTAGAACATTCCCTGATCAAAAGGTGGATCTGAAAGTCTGATGCTATGTTCAAAGCAGACTGCTGCTCTAGTAAACCTGTGCACGTGGGGGACTGTTGTTCCAGGTTATGAACTCTGGAACAACAGACAAACCCAAATCTTCTACTTTTTTAAGCCTATTTTTAAGCCCTCTTTTACTGAAATCATGATACCAAAAATTGTGCTAGGAATATTTTACATACAAGCTGCTTGGTCCAGCACTTTCAGAAGCCTTAAGGAATGCAATCAGAGTATAAAAACTCACAATAGGCTGATGCTACACAATTGTCTCCACTGTTTTCACAACAACCTGAAAATCTTCCATGTGAAAGTGATGAAATTCTGCTTTTAAATAGAAAAATAATAATTTTATGCATCTGACCTATGCAAAAGTTTGTGCAAAGGAGTTCCCAGATTGCTTTGATAGTGTACCAGAAGTAAACATTGAGACAAATCAACTGTACTTCAAGCTCATAAAAGTGCAAAGACTTCTTGCTTTGTTTGCAGCAATAGGACTTTTAAAGCAAAATGATTAGAGGGTTTGCAGTGCTTCTTGTGCAATTAATAATCTAGATCCTTCACCTAAGGAAACCAACCACAACCTCATATAGATTCCAGAACACAGATCCAGATCTCTGGTTGTGTAAATTAACCGAACTCACTCCAAATCACAATGTTTCAATCAAATTATCAGGATTATCATAAAACATTTTTTCATTAATTAAATAAATGAAATTATTTAAATTAATTACATTATTAAATTCATAAAATGAATTTTCTTAGACTGGTATGAGTTAGTAAGTTATTAAAATATAGGTTCAACTAAGAAGTTAATGTAGAGATCAATGCTACATCTCAGAACTTACTCCCATGGGTTCTGACGTTACAATAGTTAAATACAAATAACCCAGAATAATAATTTTTAAAGTTCCAAAAGAGACAAAACCCATATGTGTAAATACCCTCTGCCTATCTCTCCCCCTTCCAGAGACCGCACCTGCTTGTTTTATATCCCGGGCTCCGTTCTTCTCTCTCTCTGCATTCAAGCAGCTAGCGCAGTTTCAGTTTGCCCTCTTGTGGCCAACATGAGAACTACAACTGTCCTGCTACTGTTCAGAACCGAGCACCTTCACAAGCCGTTCTCCTAAAGCATGAGAAGTTTCACTTACAGCTGAGCCTAGTAAATGACTCAAGTTTGAGGCCACAGTCAAGTTATTGTGGCTTCATGTGTCACCAAACATCAGCTTAGGTACAGAAGGGAGCACAGGCAGATTCCCAGCCCACAGCAGCATCTGGAAGCCTGTCAGTCCTCAGCCCCAAAGGCATCACCAGCTGTAAAACCACCTGACAAGGTGGAATACCAACATCTTGAGGTCTCCTAGATCGCCAGTGGAAGCTTCTGACAGGCCTGTTCGTGCTTAAGCCAACTTAGTGGAGGATGCTGCTTTGGCCATGTGTTTGCTAACACGATGGGAACTTATCTTATCTGTTTTCTGGCTTCAGGAACTGCTGCCTGTTCTGGAACTGTTCACGCTGTTTGTTGCACAATTTGTGTCGCTCTGTATACTGTAAAGATCCCAGGTGCTGAAAAGATGAGGACTTGAAAAGACTCTGAAATATTCCCTGACACTTTACTAGCATTGTGGCAGGCATTATTAACCTCCCCAAAATAGTTCCGTGCTACAAATAATTCAGAGCACTAGAGCTGACACGAGAGAAGTGCAGCCACAAGCAAACTAACCAGACATGTCATTTATGCTTCTTGAAGAATAACATTTATGGCTTCAAGTTGTGCCAAGGGAAATTTAGGTTAGATATCAGGAAAACTTTCTTTACAGAGATGGAGGTTAGGCATTGGAATGGGCTGCCCAGGGAGGTGGTTGAGTCCCCATCCCTGAAAGTGTTTGAAAACCGTGTGGATGTGGTGCTGGGGGACATGTTTTAGGAACCCTGGCAGTGCAGGGTGAACGGTTGGACTTGATGATCTTAAAGGTCTCTTCCAACCAAATGATTCTGTGATTCTATGTCACTGAGCTGCAGAGCCCAGCTGGCTGCCAGCCACATCAGCTCGAGTCACCGTGTCAGCTCCCCTGAAGAGCAGGGCCCGCAGATCAGACAACACAGCTACAGCAGCCTGGAAATAATCACAGCATCACAGAATGTCAGGGGTTGGAAGGGACCTCGAAAGATCATCTAGTCCAACCCCCCTGTCAGAGCAGGATCACTCAGACTAAGTCACAGGAACAGATCCAGGCGGGTCTGGAATGTCTCCAGAGAAGGAGACTCCACAACCTCCCTGGGCAGCCCCTGCCAGCCTCTGGCACCCCCACGGGGAAAAAGTTTTTCCATGCGTTTCCCCTAAACCTCTTGCGCTCCTTGTCAGGCGGGAGAACGCAGCCCGCTCCGCCCGCCGGCAGCTCCGCCCAGCCCTGCCGCGCGCAGGCGCACGCTGGGAAGCGGCGGGTCGTGGCCGTGGCGGCGGCGGCGGCTGTTGCGCGGGGAGGCCGGCGGAGGGATGTCGGGGCAGTCGGCGCGCCAGGAGGAGGAAGGGGAGAGCGCGGGGCTGCGCCAGAAGGAGGAGCTGAGCCGGAGGGTGAGTCGGGGCAGCCCGTGCGGGGAGCGGGTGACCCGTCTGGCCGCGTTGCGGCCTGTGCGGGGAGCGGGTTCCCGTGTGACCGCGCTGCGCGCTCGGAGGCTTGTGCGGGTCGCGGGGGTCCCGCGCTGCGCGCTCAGCGGCCTGTGCGGGGAGGGGGTGAGGCGGTGGTCTGGTGTAATCAGCGTGAGGAAGAGCAGCGGGAGCCATGTCGGGGCTGCTGTGGTGCGGGCTGGTCGTTGGAGGCCGCGGGGAAGAGCGAGCGCCTGGCCGAGCACCCTTGTGTAGCAAATCAAACTCAGGGTAAACTGGTGCAAAACTCCAGAGCAATAGAAAGGTGTTTTTTGCTCTTCACAGTTTGAAGGGCTTGGTTTCATTTAAAACCTGGAGAATACCCTGGTTTATATTATAAATATATTACTGATAATTATTTATCAATATTATTATTTATAAGGCGTATGCAAAATTCTGCATTCTACATTTATTTGATGTTTTGTTAGGTGTGTGCATTCTTCCTTCTGGGGGAAAACATGCAGTCTCTGAATATTGGCTTCACAGTAGTGATTACTTTTGAGGGCAGAAGAAATATCAATCCGTGCAAGATAATTAGTTTCTAGAGTGGTTATTTGCATGATTTTGTTTTTATATCTACTTCTGCTTTGTCTTCAATGGTCCATTCTGAGAATAGCAACTATATATGCATGTGGCTATCCTAAGATATCGGTGACCATGTTCACCACCAAGATTATACTACAGTGGTTTGATCTTCATAATTAAATTGAGATGCATCTTTTGCCTTTCAGATTAAAGAACAGAAGGTTGTAGTCGATGAACTTTCTAATTTGAAGAAGAATCGAGTAAGTATCTACCAGTTTGCTTCTGACTGTTCTATTAGCATCAGAGAAATAAGCAGAAAGACAAGAAGGGAAACAGTTGTCTTTAATTAGCTTTAATACAGAGATGGTCTGCTGTTGTCAGAATGATTTCTTCTCCACATGATTTCATTAGGTACACTCAGGCAGTGTTGGGCTTTTTTTGCCTTTTTATATTTTATCTGAGTTACCTCATCAAGATGTTTGAGTTGATCAACAACCTTTGAAGTATTTTTATCTTTCGTGTTTGTCTGTTTAGAATGTGCCCCTCGTATATGAGGAAAGGAGAAATTCAAAGCAGTAAGGGGTTGACCATTAAATGTTTTTGATGATACAGCATTAGAACTTTGGTGTGGCCAGGGCAGGACTTACTCCTCTGGCAGAGAGGTGGGGGGTTGTCTCAGCTGTACCTGCATCAGCTCCTGCTGCAGTGTGGCTGCCACAGTGTCTTAGCTTGATTTAATGCAGCACTGCTCTTGCTTTACAGAAAGTTTACAGGCAGCAACCAAACAGTGACATATTCTTCCTCGTAGACCGAACAGAAACACTGTCGCAATGCAAAAGTAAGTTTGGATCACATAGTTCACTGTTCAAAAGTTGTGTTTGTGGCAGAGAGAAACTGGCAGCTGCCTGTCAAATAGAAGCAGACTTCAGATACATGCTTGTTTTCCTCTACTAGATATATGTGAAGGTCTTTCCATGTGACATATAGATGTGATAAAAGAGCAAGTGCTGAAGATGCAGGAGGAGGGAGAACATAACCCCGCAGAGGAGTTGCTGTTCTTGGTGCCCCTGGGGAAGCTATAGGGTGCTTTGGCCCTTGCAAAACATGTAGTCTAAAAGTTGCATGGGATGAATGGAAAATGTTAATGACAAGTTAAACTAGAAGTTAAGCAAGAAATCTTTAGGTGGTTGCAAGGATGGATCTGTGGGATTATAGGAGAATGGATGATAAAGAGGTGATTGAACAAACCTTAGAAATGTATAAATTTAGAAGTATACATTTATTTTCTGGAATGAACAATTGCAACTTTCATTTTCTTCCCCTTGAGCTAACAGTGTTGACATTTTAATTGACAGCTCACTTACATAATTGCAGTTATGTGAATTATACTGATGAGGCAGTAGTTGGCCATTCCCTATATTCTTACACTCCTAGTGTGCCTTTCTTTGAGAGGAAAACAACAACCATAATATTTGTCTGATTAAAGAGGAATGTTACATTGAGCTGTAATCTTGATGTAACACAAACATAGCACTTCTGTTACTTAGTGTTTCATGTTTATCTCTTTAATGGAACTAGTGGCTGGAGTTACTCATTTCTCTTGAACTTGTATCTTACCAGTTTCTGAAACTGATTATTCTTGTGTTTTTCTCTTCCACAGTTACGTTGGATGAATTGAAGAAGGCACATCAGGAAATGGAAAATGCAGAGAAGGCTAAAATGAAGAAATAGTCCCCTGGCTCCAGAGTCGCCATGTGTGGCATTTGCTGTGTTGTTAGCCTCCAAGGGCAGCCTGCCTCCCGGGAGTGCCCGGGAGCCCGTGGGTTCCCCAGGGTCGCCGACAGGTTTCCTGGAGCAGCTGATGGGTTCCCTGGAGCAGCTGATGGGTTCCCTGGAGCAGCTGATGGGTCCCCCAGAGCAGACGGGTTCCCCGGGGTTGCTGACAGGTTCCCTGGAGCAGACCTGCTCAGCCGGCTCCGCAGGAGGGGCCCCGACGGGAGCCAGCAGCTGGCGACAGCCACGCCTGACCTCTCCTATCAGTGTCTGTTCTCTGGACATGTGCTGCACTTGAGGGGCCTGGGGACTCCTCAGCCTTTGGAAGATGCCAAGAACAATATTTTCCTGTGGAATGGGGAAGTTTTCCATGGAGTGCAGGTAGGAGATCTGGAGAATGACACTGAAGTCATGTTACATCACCTGGCATCATGCAGCAGTGACACAGACATGGTGACTCTCTTCTCATCACTCCGGGGCCCGTGGGCCTTCGTTTATTATCAGGCATCTGGACACAGCTTGTGGTTTGGCAGAGATTATTTCGGTCGTCGGAGTCTGCTCTGGCAGTTCAGTGAGGTTGGCAGTGATTTCTGTCTCTCATCTGTCGGTGCTTACTCTGAATCAGGGAACCAATGGCAAGAAGTCCCGGCACGTGGAATATTCAAAGTTGACCTGAAAGCTTGTGCAGCAGCTAAATCCTTGTCTTTAGCACTGTTTCCCTGGAAATACAGCTGCACAGAAACAGGAGAAGAGATGTTAATTAACCTGCTGGACCAAGTTTCTAAAGACTTGCCAAATCACATCCCTCTCGTGATGAACGAATCAAAACTGTGCCTCAGAGCACCAGTTATCCCCTTAAATAAAACCATTTCTGGGGCTCCAGGTGAGTGTCCAGGCAGTAAGACTGGTACTATGACCCACGTGGTTTCTGTGGAAACCTTCCAAAGTTTTCTTGCAGAGGAGCACAGGAAGACATTGGTCTGTCAATTTGTTGATGTGCTGAGCGAGGCGGTGAAGAGACGGGTGTTGGCCCTCTGGAGAGGTGGAGATCAGGGAGCAGAAGCTCCAGGCATGTCAAACAAAAAGGCACATGTTGCAGTGCTCTTCTCTGGTGGCATTGATTCCATGGTTATTGCAGCTCTTGCTGATAAGCACGTGCCTTTAGGGGAACCGATTGATCTTCTCAACGTAGCTTTCAGGAGAAAAGAACGAGCTGAGCCAAAAGGTGCCCCTAAAATCCGCGCCAGCCTGGACACACAGCTTGATGTGCTTTGTCCTCCAGGAAGCTGGCAGGATCCTGATGATCCTGATGCTAAATCTGGCACTCCTTTCTCTGGCTTTTGTGTCCCAGACAGAATCACTGGCAGGGCAGGACTGCAAGAATTAGAAGGTATTAACCCTTCAAGAACATGGAACTTTGTGGAAATTAACATTACACTGGAGGAATTGAAAACGATGAGACAGCAACACATCAATCACCTGATCTACCCACTGGATACAGTCTTGGATGACAGCATTGGCTGTGCAATTTGGTTTGCTTCCAGAGGGGAGGGGTTTATTAGTAAACAAGGAGAATTGAAGCCATATAAAAGTCCTGCAAAGGTACTGTTTTATTTTGGTTTTTTTTTTTTTCCATTTTCTGCCTTATGCTTGACCTGTGAATGTAAAAACTGTTAATCTTGTTTGATAAATCAACAGAGTTTCTTTATATCCATAAGGCTTTTGAAATTCATTGGGAGAATGTGGAATAGATCTCTAACTATAATCTCTGTGTAATTCTGGAGTTTACATTGAGTTATTTTGTCATGTAAAGTGTATGGCTTTTCATTGTGCTTGAATAAGCAACAGCATGACTGGGGAAAAAAAAAAATTAACCAATGCAATCTCATTTTTGCTATTTCAACTTCAGTAGTGGCAACAGTTGTTCAGTCCAAACTGAATAGGTTTACAGATTTGTGGAGATATTAACGAATTACTAGGTAATGGGTTTTTCTGCCATCATCCCAGCCTGTGTAAAATTACTAGCTTCTTATTTAGGTATTTTATTTATGTAGCAAAGTAGCAAATAATGATGTCAGAAAGATGAACACTTGGATTTTAATTTTTTTTATTAAAAGTCTGGTGAATGGCAGAACTACAAAAGGTAGTTCATCCATCCCATCTTGACAGGCAGTGGGGGCAGAAGCTGTGTCTCAGAGGCATTCTCCCCAAGATGGGTGAATGTTTAAGGTCTGTTACAGGTTATTGCATAGATGGTAAGAAAGCTTTCTCCTGTGTCCTCAGGTTGTGCTTACAGGAATTGGAGCAGATGAACAGCTCGCTGGGTACTCTCGCCATCGTGTTTGCTTCAAGAGGCACGGCTTGGAGGGGCTGAGCAGAGAGCTTGAGATGGAGCTGGACCGCATCTCCTCCCGGAATCTTGGCAGGGATGACAGGATTATTAGTGACCATGGCAGAGAAGCCAGGTACTACTGTTCCAACCTAAAGCAAAACTGGTTTTGCCAGTTTGGTTCTTCTTTTCACAGTCCAACAGCAAACTTAATTGAAACTTCCCAAGTTCTGTTACAGGTTCATGAATGTGTATTGTGTTTAGGGGAGGGTAGAGTTTTGGTGGGGTTTTTTAACTGGTCTGTACTATGGGCAAGAAAAAAATGCAGCAATGTGAAGATTTGCACCTGGAAGTTTTAAGAAGGGGCAATGGATGTTGATGATCACAGGATATAACTTGGGAGATTTAACATCATGTAGAAGCCACTACTCTGTCCATGCAGTAAAGGCATGAATAATATCCACTGCATCTCCTGGCCATTGAATCAGAGCAGTTAAAAGAATAATTTTATTTGTGTTTACTTCCTCTATGCTGCCACCAACTCGCAAATAATTCCTTAGGTCTTGTCCAGTAACAGAGGCCACTCAGGTGCACGGAAGGTCTTGTTGTGGGATCTTTGTGACAGTGTTTTCCCAAATCTGTTCTTAGATGCACATTTCAGGTTAGCAGAGAGATGCAGTGGTGGGCAGGCAGTGCTGGTAATCGTGCTCATGGTGAGGTGTGAATGCCTTGTCAGCATTTGCAGACTCCATCTTTTTGTTCCCTAGTTATTGTTAATTCCCTGGCTTCAAACACTATTTTTAAATGCTTAGACGTTATCTTGAGAACTGTTACTTGAAAATTTGTCTTGCTCTTCTATTTTCTGATTTTTCTTCATCATTTTTGTTTTGTATAAACCCAGAGTTTCTGATGCTTGTTCTCTTTGCTGACTTTCAAAAAACTTGCCAGCTTCTGAGTTTCAACAAGATGATCTTTTGTTTCTCTGAACCAGCCCAACTGCTCTGGGGAGTTGCCCCTCAGCATTTAACACTTGATGTTGACGGTACATTCATGGTTAGGAATTGACAGGCTCTGAAGTCACTATTTCTATGAGGTTGTAAAGAGTCCTTCCTATGTCTCTCCTGCAGATTTCCCTTCCTTGATGAGGACGTGGTTTCATTCCTCAGCTCCCTGCCCCTCTGGGAGAAGGCTGCCCTGGGCTTGCCACGGGGCGTGGGTGAGAAGCTGCTGCTGCGCCTCGTGGCCTGCGAGCTCGGCCTGGCAGCCTCGGCTGCTAGGCCAAAGAGGGCCGTGCAGTTTGGGTCGGGGATGGCCAAGCTGGAGGCCACCAAGGGAAAAGCCTCTGCAGCTCGGGTCAGGGATGGCCAGGCTGCAGGGCAGCAGGGGAAAAGCCTCTGCAGCTCGGGTCAGGGATGGCCGGGCTGGAGGGAGGGCAGCAAGGGGAAGGAAGTGTCCGACACCTACCACAGGCCGAGGCCACCCTCAGCTGGTGAGTTATGAGGCCACACCCTGAGATGCTGCTCTTACTCCAGGTGCAAATGCAGTAAAGCTTTGGACTTGACTCACAACGTTTGGCCTGATTTTTACACAGTTGATATTACTGATCAGAGTCCTGCATGTAGCTGTGGACTGGGCCTAGGGAAGCGCTGTGAATGCCTCCTGGGGGTGAGGGGAACACTGGGTTCTGCAGAAGAGCTGCAGGAAAGCAGACAGTTCCTTCTCCAAATCAAGAGGCCTCTGGTAATTAGCAAGATGTAAGAAATAACTCTGGAAGGCTTCTGCATGGGTTTAAGTAGTAAGAAGAAACCATATGATTTTGTGGCACACTTTACCAGCTATTCCTAATAAATTGCTATTATTTATGGCACACTTACTATCATTTACCATTTCTTGACCAAATGTTTGGCTCCAGGCAGGGGAGGAGTGGGAAACTACCAATGACACAATTCCAAATAGCTGATGTATTGAAGTCACATTCTGTAATATTTTAGGGCATATTACTTTTAATCTTGTCCTTTAAGAGCTTTATTCTTGTCTTGCAAAGCCTAGGGTAGCTCTCAATTAGTTAAATATTCTCTCTTCTCGAAATATGGCATTGTAGAACCTGGAGCAGTGCCTGAAGAATGGCCAGACTGATGGAGGTGTTCCCTAGAGCTGAACAAGCTGCTGAAGCAACCTCCTTAGCAGTAGATACAGAATGGCAGTGATACAGAAATGGGACAGAGTTTGGTCAGTGGTGGTAACACCGAAGAAGTTGTGGGGAACAGACACCCAGAGAGTTGTTTTTTGAGCTCTGGTGCTCTGAAATGGACCTCGATACTGATGGCAAAACTCAAACAGGATGTGAGTACAAAAACATTCCTGTTCAAAAGAGTATTTAACACTGTGGGTGGTTTATAGATGGCATTCCCAAAAGGTGGGGCTCTTCCTTGAAAAATCCTGCAAGGTTACATCTGCTCTGAAATCCTGTAGATGAACACCCTGCCATGAGCAGGCAGCTTCCCCTGGGGTGTTAGTGACTGCTCAGATGTTCACCTGTCTGCAGTACTCTGAAGCAGCCATCTGAGCACAAGAGCTCCAGGCTTCCAAGGCTCCTACAGACACATGCATGGATTTTCTCTACCACCTTAGTAAGGTTTATTTACATTATTTGCCTTCTCTGGATTGGCAATTATTATCAGGCAGCACTAGAGTTTTAATAGGTTTCATTTGACCACAATGGTTCCTAGGGAAGCTGTGATGAAAATATGGATCCAACTTAGAATCCAAACAGACCAAACAAACCAAAACCCTCATGCAATATGATATTAATAGGCTGTTTGAATTGACACTTGGCATTACAGATGAGCTACATGAAAAGGTATATGGTGCAGTAAATAAGTTGGTATGTGGTAATGCTAATGTGGTAACAGCAAGTGGAAAAAATCTTGGCTATTAGAAGGAATAGACAGTGCCTCCGGTTACTGAGCTAATTCCATTTTTACTGCAGTTTAAAAGCAATGGAAATCCCAAATTGAAGATTTCTTAAGGCAGTTCTTGTAAGAAAAATAAACTTTTTTTTTTAAATTCAAATTTAACATTCATATTTTAATGTATTTTATGCACCTTATTTTGTACATATTTGTATTTGAAAATATAGATTAAAGTAGCTTTAGTGGTTTAAGCTGTAAAAACAAATCACTTCTTTTTTTAATCTCACAGTTACAACTGAAGAACTGCCACTGTTTTGTTGGAGTTCTGGGGACTACATTTCCAATGTCAGCACTTTGACTATGCAGAGTGAGTCATTTTATGTCCATGGAGGGGCTGAGAGTGATGTCAGTGCTCTGTCAGTAATAAAGAGCACTACTGGGGTTGCACTCTCTTGTGACCCGTAAAAAGCACGAACATCTCAGAATAGCTTCCCCAGAAAAGCTGCTAGCCCCAAAATCTTAGGTTATATCTCACCAACTGCTTGCACTTTACTGACAGCACAAAGAACTTGACTCCTGAGCCCTTTAATTTAGGCTACAGGAGAGGTTGTTTGGAAAAAATGCCATTTTTTGCCCTTGGAAAACATCACCCCTAAAAAGCACGAATGTCTCAGAATAGCTTCCCCAGGAAAGCTGCTAGCCCCAAAATCTTAGGTTATACCTCACCAACTGCTTCACTTTATTGACAGGACAAAGAACTTGGCACCTGAGCCCTGGCTTTCCAGGTTTTTAATACTAAGTTCTAAGTTTTAGGTTGTAAATTTTTTTTTAATACGATGCATTTTATTTTTCTTATTTATTTATTTATTTTCTGTGAGCCTGGAATTAGGCTTTAGGTTTTTCATCCTCTTGTTGGATTCAGGATTTTGATTTTTGAAGGCTTGTGCCATTTTAATTGTTAATTGTCTGTTCTTGGATTTAGGTTTTCCTTTGTGTGTGTGTGTGTGTTTGTGTGTGTGTGTGTGTGTGTGTGTGTGTGTGTTTATAGTTTAAACACTATGATCCTGTATTGAGTTTTTGCGGGGTTTTAGTTGTTCCTTATATATTCTTGGATTTCTGGCTTTTGGGTTTTTTTCAGTTTTGAGATTCCAAGCTTTTAAGACTACGTTGTTAGAGTTAGGTTTGAGGTTTTTCCTTTTT
>JAOEGS010021564.1:0-19841 GCA_025447755.1 Corythornis vintsioides | reverse complement strand
CCAGCCCAGCCCAGCCCAGCCCAGCCCAGCCCAGCCCAGGGGGGCTCTGAGCACCCTGCTCTGGGTGCAGATGTCCCTGCTCCCTGCAGGAGGTTGGACTCACAACCTTGAAGAGTCCCTTCCCACCCAAACCAGTCTGTGATTCTGTGATTTCCAAGAGCTCCTCCAGCTCTCTCAGTAGGGTTTATCTCTGCCAGCACATTACTGGGAGCACAGATGGTTAGGAACTTGGATAGTACCATGGAAGTTCAAATGGGGGCCAATGCTGGGAACGTTCCTCAGAGGGAAAGCTTCTAAAGATTAATGAGAAGGAAATTAGCAAGGACCCAATTCCTCAGCATGGTCCTGGGGGAGAGTTCCAGCTCCAGTGTCAGAGAGCTGGCAGAGACTTTTGTTTCAAATTTCATTCTCTGGTTAAAAAGAAACTGTAGTGAGCAGCCAAGAGGCACAGAACCCAGCTAGACACAGTGGAATCCCACGTTGCACAGCCATCCCTGGGGACACCCGTGGAGCTGCACAGGGGCTGAGCCCACGCCCCTGTGCCAGCCCCTCCTGCCTGCAGTCTGTCCCTCTGTCCCCGTGTCCCTCTGTCCCTCTGCACAGCACAGACGTCCATACAGCAGCCACGTGCTGGAAGAGCAGTTGGTGCTGGGCAAGCAGAGGATGAGATTATTTACAGTGTCCTATATTTTCCTGTCAAAAAGACCTCCCCAGCATGGTAGTGGAGAAGAGGAATTTCCGAGGGATCTGGAACACTAACAGAGAATGTAAAGCTGATCAAGATGAATGACCCGTGCAGATTAAATCCTTGTAAAAAACCCTACTGAAAAACACAGCATCCTAGAATTTGGGAGAGCTGAGATAAATAGGAGCTCAGGCAGAGATTATTTCTATGCAAAATGCAGCAAACAAATAGAAGCGGTTACCAGGAAAAAAACAAAAAAGTGAATGAAGATATTTTTGTAGTTCAGAAACCCACAGAGGTTTCTTCAATACCCAGTCTGAAACAGAAATGCTGAAAGTATTCAGGAATGTCAAACGAAATAAACTAGGAGGTTAAAAGGGAAAGTATTTATGAATTCCATTGTGCTGCTGGAAGTACCATCAGCTAAATGCCTTCAGCTGAGACACTTGAAAGCTTCAAGGACAAGTTCAGGTTCAGTTTATGGAGTTTTTGTTTTAAATTTAATCTCGCTAATTATTTTAATAATTAAAAATGTTCTCCTAAAGCAGGTGGTAATTAGCTAATTATTTACTCTGTTTATGTTTCCTGCTTACTTATGAGTTTTTAGCATTCTCAAGCTGGAAGAGAAACTCTTCAGCAGTGTTGGTGTCTCCACCCCGAGGTGCCTGGCCAGGAGGGCTCTGGGCTCCTGTGATCTCTCAGAGCATCTGTCCAGAGCATCCCATGGTGGCCACGGGCTTGACTGGCTCTCTTGCCTCAAGGGACAGGCCGACCCACAGCTTTTCCACTGGGCACCTTCCCTAGGCAGGGCAGGAGACATTTCCTTACTGAACCTGCTGTTCCAGTCCTGCAGAAAGCTCTGAGCAGCTTGCTCTCTCCCATGCAGGTTGTAATGGGTTTTTCCCTCCCTCTGTGCCTGAAAGCTGAGCATTGCCTTGATAAAGGAGATAAACAGCAAAAATGTCTGTCCAGCTTTTTTCCTTATCTACATCCCTGCTGATGCTGTTCCCTGGAACTTATCGCTGCAGTATCTGAGCAGGGGTATGGGGAGGAGGTCTCAGAGTCCCTGCTGCTGCTGACACCTCCAAGGATGGCATCTGACTGGGGCATTGGAGCTAACACCATAATCCCCTCCCTGGTCACAAAGAAGTGAAGCCTCAGCTCATCCAGCCCTGTCCTTTCAGCCTGATGTAAGGTTTGCATAAAAACTGGGGCATGGGGACATTGCAGTTCCCTCCCTGCCCATGCCAACCTCTCAAGGAAGGGGTGGATGAAACTGTGCACCATAGAATAATAGAATTGCTTTGGTTAGAAAAGATCTTTAAGGTCATCAAGTCCAACCATCCCCCAGCACTGCCAGGGAACCACTGCCCCATGGCCCTCAGCACCACAGCTCCACAGGGGGTTTGGAAACCCCTCCAGGGGCCATGGGGACTCCAGCCCTGCCCTGGGCAGCCTGGGACAGCCCTGCAGGGGAAGAAATTGTTCCTCAGCTCCAACCTCAACCCCCCTGGGGCAACTTGAGGCAAGTTCCTCTTGTCCTGTCATGTTTCTTGGGAGCAGAGACCAACATTACCTGGCTCCAAACTCTTGTCAGGGAGCTGTAAAGAGTGAGCAGTTCTCTCCTTAGCCTCTTTTTCTCCAGGATCCCATCTGAGGATGGCTGCACAGCTCACACAGCAGGTCTCTTAGTCAAAAACCAGAGAAGGAAGACTGGAAAAGAGAGGATATGAATTAATTTTTTGAGAAAACAACATGAAATAATGAGGAGAAATGTATCCGTATACAGAAAGCTTTAGGACATTTATTACTAATGTATAACAAAGACAGTTAAACATAGATAAATGACAGCTTTGATGAGCCTTTATTGCACAGTTCTTTGCGCCTCATTAAATATGAAGAATAAAAGAAGAGTAGAGGACTCAAAAGACAAATCTGCACACACTGCTAATGAATGATGAGGACTCTGAAGACAAAGGACAGGTTTTGACACATTTGAGTCTCCACTGTCCCAAGAACTGAGTGGAAATGTGAAGAAGGCAGAAGTACAGAGGGGATAACCACCCCTGTCACAGCCTGAGCTGCAGAACAGAAGATTCCCAGGGCACCTTGCAGGAAGGATGGGCCACACTACAGCTCATGGGAGTGGGGACACCTTCCAATGCCTTTCTGATTTACACCCCTTCACAGAGCAACAGGCCCTGTTGCCACCACTGCAGACTATTCCCCTGCACAAATACAGCTTCTCCAGCTACAGCTCAAGGTTTTTATTTATAATGCAGGATTTTATTTTTTTCTTGCATATGAAGTTCACTTGTTTATTTGCTTGAGAAGATTAGAAAAGTCCCAAGGGAGCGTGTGTTCTCACTCATACTCATTTCCTACCTAGAATTACATTACCAGCACTTTCTGTAGCTTTCCTGGGGTTTAAAATTAAAACAGAACATGAATATTGATACCAGTATCCTCCTCAATGCGCAAACAGCACACACGTCACTGTCACCTACAGGGACAGGGGGCAGGCAGCCCCTCAGGATGGACATGGCCACTCATAGCTCACCTGTGGTGGCCACAAAGGGACCAGCCCACAGCCCAGCAAGTGCTGCCTGTGCCTGTCCTGGGCCATGCCACAGGTCAGTGTTGGGCCAGTTCTCCTGCACCCAGACCCTCCTTCCCCAGCACCCACCACGGGCTGGTGCCCATCCTGGATTGGTCACAGAATCCCCATATGGTTTGGAAGGCACTTCTGGAAATCAACTGGTCCAACCCCCTGCTTCAGCAGGGTCACCCAGAGTAGGGGGTCCCAGGGGCTCCTGCACTTGGGACACAACAACCCTCTGCTCCAGGCTGGGGCAGAGTGGCTGGAGAGTGCCTTATGGGAAAGGCCCTGGTGGTCTGGAGCCTGAATGTGGTGAGGAGCATCTGAGGGACCTGGTCTGGTTGAGCCTGGAGAGAAGGAGGCTCAGGGGAGACCTTCTGGCTCTGACAGCTCCTGACAGGAGGCTGGAGCCAGGGGGGTCGGGCTCTGCTCCCAAGGGACAGGACAAGAGGAACTGGCCTCAAGTTGCCCCAGGGGAGGTTGAGGTTGGAGCTGAGGAACAATTTGTTCCCCTGCAGGGCTGTCCCAGGCTGCCCAGGGCAGGAGTGGAGTCCCTGTGACCCCTGGAGGGGTTTCCAAGCCCTGGAGCTGTGATGCTGAGGGACAGGGGTCAGTGGTGCCCTGGCAGGGCTGGGGGATGGTTGGACTTGATCTGAAGGGTCTCTGCCAACCAGAGCAGTTCTCTGATTCTACAAATTTCCCATGACAGGGTCAGAGCACACCCTGAGAAACAGCAGATGGGGACAACCAACAGGTAAGAAAACAGATCGTCACCATCAGCGTAGGCAGCAGCAGCCGGTCTGGAAACACTGCCCAAACAACTTCAGACTGGGAAACAGTCACAGCAACAGTGCCTTGGGGACACCTGGTTCTGGAATCATCCCCGCCCCACCCAAGCCCCCTCTCTTCCACCCTTTCCCTAGCCAGGAGCTGCTCCTGGCCCCGGGGAGCGACTGTGTCCCGCGGGCACCCGGCTGCCTCCCCGGGCTGGTAGCTGCACACGGAGATAATTACAGGAAAGGTTTTCAAACACACACATTTCCTAACTGACACATGCTCAGCTCTTGATGTGTTCTGTGCCTGTTCTCATTAAATTTTATACACAGCAAACCTGAACAAAAAGCTTGTGCAGTGTTAGGGAACAATGATTCTTTTTTGCAAGTAAAGAGGAGATTTATGGAGAAAATCACTTGAATCTGACAGTCGCTGACATCAGTTCTTAGTTCATGAGAAGTGAGTGGGACCTGATGGATCCTCTTCTTTTTATCAGAAAGCTGCTGTTTTTCTTGTCTTGGCTTAGAGTGGGAAGTGAATAACGAGCATGTTGATGATTAAAAAAAAAAAATAAATCTTACCTTTTACTCTAGCCAAAATTCTTTGCACTTATGACACAAAACGTTATAAAAATTCTGATTACATACCCCAAAGCATTTCATTATAGAATATTTTTTCAAGCACCTTTTCTGAAGGAAAAAAAAAAAAAAAAAAAGAAATGTAAAATTCTATTCTGCAAGAGCTGCAGCCACAGGAGGGGAACACAAGAGAGGCTGATTTTGAAGAGGTGACCTCCTCCTGTGCCCGAGCGAGGTGAAGCATCCACACCTGTAGCATCCCCGCTGGCACACGGACGGGCACCACCCTCCCCAGCACTGGAGTGTCCACCCGGGGGGCTGCTCCCTGATGGGCTGGCATCTTAACGCATCTCCCTCCCGTTGCACAGGCAGCCTGCAGGACTGGGCTCTGAGTGAGGAAATTGCCTCCGACAAACCTCCTCCAAAGCAGAGCACCCGAGGATTCTGCTTCCGAACGCCGCCTGCAGAGCAGCGCTGCTGGGGGATTTATTTCACCTCCTGAAGCACCACCAGAGCCCTGACAGAGCTGGCAACTGCTTTGGCCAACAGCTGTACCCTACGGGCACCCCTGTCCTCACAAATAGCTGGTGGAACAGACGCAGAACCTGATGCTTTCCAGCCATCCTTCCAGCCTTGTCCCAATTAAATAAAGGTCAGCTCCAGAGGCCAGACAGGTGGGGGTTGAATGGGAAGACAAATCAAAGCACACTGTTTTCAGCATGCTCATTCCTCCCCGTTTATTTCTGCCTGCTTTCTGTGCAGTTTAATCAGAGCGTGGACAGGAAGACAGCCCAGTTCAAACGGCGTCGCTAGGGCAGTGCCAGGAAAGGCTGATGCTGCTGGGTTATGTCTTCTGATTTCATTCCCATAAACAGCTTTTTGCAGGGCCAGATTAATTTCTCCTCCATTATACAGACAAAACGTGCATCTGTGATTTAGATTTTGGTGAAATTACGTTCTAGGAAAAAACCATATTTCTCCAGTGTGCTCCTGGAGCAGAGCAGAGCTCAAAACACTTTCCCGGGATCCTTTCAGTGAAACCCCACCCAAGACTCTGATTGTGAATGGGGGCGTGTGGGCACGACAGCCCAAACTGGGCACCACAACCACATGAAGTACAAGCTTTAGCCTAAAAAAGTCAACGCAACCTGCACCCATAGAGAAGGGAGCAAGGCAGGGAAGTGCCAGTTAGAACCCATATTTTCTTGATGGGAACCATGTATCTGGCTAATTAAAGACTGCAGTGCCCAGGAGCACTGTTTGGTCCCGGCCCCAGGGGGGGTTGGCAGGGTGGGCACTGCCATGGTCCAGCTGGCCCTGGACATCCAGCAACCTGCCAACAGGACCTGCAGGGAGGTGGCAACACCAGCAGGTTCCTGCACCTCTTTGCATTGGAGGTAGCTGTAAGTTTATACAGCAGGAAAAGAAACCAAAACAACTGACAACGTAGAAGATTTAACTTCTCTGCCTGGGCACCTGGGTTCCAGAGTCACTGGCATCATTTAAAACTCAGAGGAAGGGAATCAGCCCCTTTCACCACAGTCTGTTCGAGCTCTATTGTCTCTAACTCACACCTGCTTGTGGCAAATAAACATTTTGTCAGTTTGCAGCTTGCAGAGAGTAAATACAAACATATATGTGTATACACACACATCCACATCCTTATGTTTCTGTGCAGCAAGCGAGACATACCGTGCCTGCAGCCCCTGAGCAGCGTGTTGGGAGGGGTTTCAGACTCA
This sequence comes from Corythornis vintsioides, assembly GCA_025447755.1. NCBI lineage: Eukaryota > Metazoa > Chordata > Aves > Coraciiformes > Alcedinidae > Corythornis > Corythornis vintsioides. Next base: position 13,466 of record JAOEGS010021564.1, on the reverse strand, counting down.
TTAACAGCCTCTTGCCCCCAGGGAGAGCTGCAGGAGACCCCGGCTGACCCAGAGCTGTGCCCAGGCTGGACCCACCCAGCAGCCTCTGCCCACTGCCTCCCGCTGCCTGCAGAGCCAGCGCTGGGACCAGCCCCCCTTCATCACCAGGAGCCAGCTGATTAATTGGTATTTTCCTTCCGTTTTACATGAGGAACTTTTCAATAATTTCGTGAAATATTTTAGCTCAACCAGGAGAGGGAATGTATAATTTATTGTGTTACTTGATCGAATTAGTTGTTCTTAGCTCGCTGCAGCAGTATAAACTGTGAATGTGGTATTTTCTAAAGTGTCCTTTTTTTTTTTTTTTTTTTTCCACGAGATTAGTAAATTTAATTTGAAATTCTGTATTCACAAGTAGTGCACTGGCTGAAGGCAAGCTGTAGAACAGATGACAAAGGTTATTACATTTTTTAAATTATATTTTAAAGATGTTTAATAACTGTGGAGAAAAGACTTTTATGAAAATGGAAATTGGCAGATTAAAGAATGAGTTACTCAAAGTTATTTTAAAAACACATGAAGTTACTTTTCCTATCACCCCTTAAAGGGCCAAGGTCTCATTCTCAAGACCAAAATTCTAATTTGGACCAGGATTTAGCTGAGCCCACAGTCATGTTCTATAAATTGATTCTAAATGCAGATAGATGATGGTCAGCAATTTTCAAGCACATTTGGAAACTTTTCTTTCCTTGTCTCCAAGTTGGGTGCAAAACATGGGTGATGTTTTTCTGAATCATGTTCAAACCAAAATGAACTTCTCGGAGCTAAATTCTGCCTTGGTCTTGAGACACTGATGTAAAAAGGGGCAAAAAGCCAACTCCACACTGGGAATTTACAACCTGATCATGCAATTTTCAAATAAGTGGAAGTTTTCTGTGAGTATGAATTAGAGTAAGACTGAGCCTGTGGGGGTTTTGGAACATAAAATAGAGGCCACCCACTCCTCCACAGGCTTCTGCTGCTCCTGAAAAGAATAAATCCAAGTAAAAGCTCATGTTTTCTGCTGAAGTCAGCGGGTGCCACTGAAAACACAAAGGAATAGATTGTGCTCCAGAAGGCAACTTGCTGGTTTTCACCTTATTTTCAAAACACTTCCCTCTTGCATTTGAGAATAAATGATAACAGGGAATAAATGACAAGAGAATCTCTTAGCATCCCACACGGAGGTAATTAATAAAGCACATGGTGTGGGTGCCCCCCTCGTCACTGGTGTGTGGGTGCTCCCAACACACACCCACCAGCCCTGACAGAAGCAGCACCTGTGCCAGCCTAGACCCACAGCCCTTCCCACCAGCTCAGAGTCCATCACTGACCTCTCCTTTACCCATGCCCCGTGACCACAGTCTGCCCTTCAGAGTCATATATCACCCCAACTTACAGCCTACAAGGGAAGTGGGGTTTTTTTGGTGAAATCTTGGTCCAGAACATATTAAGCACCCTGTCTCTTAGAAACTCCTCTGGTTTTTTTATAAGGCTGCTACTGTTTAACTATGCAAATGACTCACAGAATTAAGTGCTTTGCTGCTTTTGCTGCTCAACACCCCCAGCCCCCAAACCAAGATAACTACGAGGGTAGGCAAGATGAAGCAGGGACCTCTGACACCTCTGCGTGGTCTACACACCCCACCCCACCCCTGGTCACCACGTGTGCCACCAAGCACTCCCCCGAGCCTCATCCTCTGTTCCTCTTCCTCGGACATGTACTGGGAGATATGGGAAGGTTCAATCCAGTCACAAGCAACTGGGTTTTACCCTCCTAAAATATAAAAGCTGTTTTTAAAAGGCAAAAGAATGAAAGCACCTGTTCAATCTGGAAGTGAACCAAGCTAGTTGAACCTGAAGAGCTACTCACAAATGTGCATCCCACATATTCTCTAACCTTAAAAAATGTATATTGGAATTTACATAAATTTCCATTTTCTTAGTCAACTTTATAGTACACGTTAAGCTTAAATTATAGTCTCTCTTCTAGCATTGTCTAAGCCAAATGTTGTTATCAATAGATTCATATAATTACCACTTTCTTCTCTAATTATTTGTGGGAGTAAGGTACAGCAGGTAGGATACTTTTATGTGATAATACAAAACATTTTCTACTTGTCTGCACCTAACTCATAAAAAGGTCATACGAAGGTTTTATTCCCAGGTTTCAGTGGAGCAGCAGGACCAGAACCACACCAGCATCTCAAATGGACTAGCCAAATGACCCCAAGCAGCTGACATCAGCCATGGACAGTGTGAGCAATGCTACTACACAACTAAATTCAAAGGGCTAAAAAGGTAAAAATAGACTTAATGCTGATCAACAACATTTTACAGGTTAAACAGCCCTGATTACATTTGGTATTCTATGTCTGGATGAAAAAAAAAAACAAACCAAACCAACAACAAACCAACCTGCAGAACTGGCACATACTTCATTTTATCATGAAATTGTGTTGGCTGAGGATCTTTCTAAATGAGATGCAAAAAAAGATGGTTTTCAGCAGCGGCTGTGATTGCAGGAGGGGAAGGTTATTACCAGGCTCCCCAGGTTTGATGCTATTAAAAGTTTCCATTCTCAGCCTGAGGGGGATGTGGGCACTGGCAGGACCCCTCGAGCTGCCACACACCGTGGGCTTTAATCCTTCAAAAGAAAGCAGAATTTAGAGATGGTCTTTAATGCTTCTCCAGATCTCCTGAAAACAACAGCAGAATGTTTGGAAAGAGCTCGTGAGGGAAGTGACAGAAATGGCCAGGAGTCTGTTGGGCTGTAAGTGCACCAAGGGGCTCGTGAGTTACCACGTGTGGAGAGGGAGCCAACGGTGCCTCTCTCTGCAGGCTGCTGCTGACAGAGGGATTCTTCTGAACTTCCAGCCCTTCTTAGCACTGACAGGTTATTTCCATCAGTCCTCTGCTTCCTGACTCCTGCAAAGCCAGAAAATGCAGATATTTGTCAAACGTTTACAAAACACACTAAAGCCTGATAACTCCCCAGTGTTTTTGAGTGAACATTTATTTGGCTGACATTTCACCTCCTCCACATCCTGGAGTGGGCTGGTTCTTGAGGCCCTGTGGGACTGCAGCACTCAGCAGAGGGGACAGGTCTCTTCTGTTGGTAACTTTATGGGGTCAGACACACACAAACCTCTCAGCATGCTGCTGGATACCTGGGCTGATCATGCCCTGCTTAGCTCATCTTCTGCTGAGCAGCTGCAGGAGAAGTGGTCACAATACGACCACACTTCTAGTGTGCAGTGTTCATGTGATAAATTATTGATGAGCAAATCCTCAAGGCATCCAAGTTTCACAATGTAGATTCAGACATCCCGTGTCCATTAATGGAGCAGTTTGTTCAGTACAGGACTCGCTACACACAGCTTCTCACAGGGATATTTCACCAGGTATCAGCTCTTCCCTCCCTCCAAGAAGTGTGCAATTAAATTCTCCTTCATGGCCTTGCTCCAACTCTTCCCTCTAATTTATTGCCACCCTGGAGTCCTGTGCAGACTCTGCTCTCCGGACACCCACCTTCTGTTTGTCCCTCCGGTTTACAGGGGGGCAGCAGCTGCCCAAAGCTGCTCCTATTGCTCTGCCATCTGTCAGAAAGATTTTGTCTGCAAACACAGGAACACCTCTCCATGCCGTTGTTTCAAGTCACAGAAATCAGCTTCTTTCAAAGCCTAATAAACGGGTTGGGTTTAGGTCTGCTGAAGATAAAGGAACTCTCATGGAGAAGGATTGAAGCTGCTTTACCCCACTACAGAAAGGCTTGTACTCCAGAGTCCTCTGTTGCAAAGCACCTGACCACCTCATCTCCTGGCAGTGGAGACAGGATGAGTCCCTGGTACTCTGTTCCAGAATGGGATGAGCAACCACATGGTTGAACATGTTGTGGGAGATCCAGAGACCAAGTGGTCCTTTGCTCACACATAACCACGGATGGATATTAGCCAGCTAGGGGACAGCAATCCCCCAGAGAGGGCTCTCAAAGGACTGAGATGATGAAACCACAAGACCACAGCAGTGAGTTTTAGCATCTGTGACTAGAATGAGCAAAATGCAGTGAGTGCCTGTACTCACAGCAGTTTCATGGGAATTCAGCAAGACATGAGCAGATGCTGAGAAGGTGGCAGTGACAGAGCAGCAGTCCAGACTGTCCTGGGTACATAGAAACATTTTTATCATCCCATTTTGCTGTGCTACCCCCTTATTCCTCCAGCACTCAGCACCAAGTACACTCTCCTCCCAGCATTATGCACATGAACACTCAGTGCTCGCCATGAAATATTAAAGGAGAACACCAGGATGATTTCAGGGACCTAGAAAGCCCCATAAGTAAGGAGGCTGTGGCATCAGAGCTGCTTTCTCAGCCCAAGACACGCAGAGCTCCATCTCAGCCCTTGTGGAGCAGTCTGGAGTGAGTCAGCTTTTCCTGGGAGCTGCAGAGAGGGTTTGTGTTCCTGTAAGCAGAGCTGCTCTCCGCAGGAATGCACGTGCTTCAGTGCCCAGCTACATTTGGAATCCATCATTATTGTTCCACCAAACAATAGATCCCTCGAGAAGCAAAACAATGTTTTCTATTTACACAACTGTACAAACTGTTGTTTAGAGAGGGAATGGTGGATTTCCTCCACACCCAGGGGAGCTGCTCTGTGCTCTTACCCACCTGGACTGATCATTAGGGATTCATTTGTATTATGAGGAAAAAGAAAAGCAGCACTTGTACCCTTGTCAGGGACAGAGCTCGAGCCACCTTTATTCCTGAGGTCTGACTCCAGCAGCCCCACTGACACTCTCTGGGCCTTTGTGCTCCTCTCTGGCTTTACAGCTTCTTGGAAGCAGAGAAGCCACGTGCTCCACACGTGGAATCTGGGAATGGACAAGCCCTGGGGCTGAGGCAAGAGGGTTTTGAGGGAGCAGCACAGACCCCACCAGCAGGGAAAGCCCTACAAGACCCTCTCACCAAAGTGTAGAGTCAAGTTGAACCAAGGCCATGCACCTACTGGGTCCCACAGACTACCTCTGGTGATGTTAACCACCTGGACATGCAAAGTGCCCCCAGCCAAGGTTGCCCTCCTCCCCATGCTCCTTTTATAGCCTCCTGAAGGAAGCCAGTTAATTCTCCACAGCTGACCCAAGCCAAGCTGTTTTATTGATTTGGGGGCTGCTCCTGTTAGAAGCTCCTCACCTTCCTCAGTAGCAGGCTGTGGTGTTGCTTTTCTTCCTTGTGGGAGCAGACAGGTTATGTTTCCTTGTGGGTGCTTTTTCCAGTGTGTTTCTCCTTATCACCTTCAGGTAAGTCCAGCATCTCTGCTTTCATAGCTCAGGTAGGATTTCTGTTTGAAGAAGGCATCTTGTGTTTCAAGGGTTTGACCTGCTGTAGAATATGAGCCTAGGATCAAAGTGCTCTGTCTGTGTTGTGTTTTAGCTCAGTTTTCATAAAGGCCCTGATTAAACACAGCGTTCCACAGCTTATTTCTGAGGTGTCCACAAGCCCTGTTTCTGGAGCACTTTCTTCAGCTGTTTCTCTGAAGGAACTTCTATAAACTTGTACATTTCCATGTTGCTGCACAACTGGAGGAGGCAGTGCCTCTGCCCAGGGTGCTCCTCTGACAGGTCTGAGTTACTGCTGCCTCCTTTGCATTCTTCTCCAGCTGCACTGTTTATAAAGGTGCCAATATGATGTTATTTCACAGAAATTCATTGGGTAACTGGTAGTATCAGAGTGCTGTAAATAAAGGTATGCATTTGACTTTCAAAATGAGTTTCAAACGCACTGTATTCCTATACATCCTATCTTTCTTTTTCATATTTATGTCCTTTCTTTTGCATTTGCTGTTTGAATCATTATTTTACCCAAGACAGAATTTACATTTAGTATAGCTCAGAACAACAAAATGTAACTCACTACGTTATATGAGGCTAATCTTTCCTTGCACAAATCTAATTCCGAGGCGTAGCTTGTGCTCACTGATCTAATATGATCTAAGAAGGCAGATTGTTATATTTAAACAAGTCCCAGGTAGGAATTTGTTATAGGTGACAATCCCTAAGCTGCTACAGATGCACTTGAAACACATTCCTAATGATAGCATTATGATCGTGAGGTGATGCTTAAAGAGCAGGTGACACTCTGTTGACTGTGCTTTGCATTCCCTGCAGTAGTAGGACTTCAATGATAGGGGGGAAAAAAAGAAAGCAACATAAAGAATTTCACCTACTTATCTGTCTCTTGTGCTACCACATGCTGAAAAAATAGATACATAAAAAGATTATAACTGAAACCACTCTCCTCTCACCAAAACACAGCGTTTGAAATATGTGAGGGAAATCCCATTGATCTGGGAACATTGCACAGAGCTACCTTGGGGACAGAAGCCGTGCAGCAGGGCAGCAGGATCGTGCTGAATGCAGACCCATTTTCTCATCATTAGCCAGGGTGCTGGGGCTTCAGCCAGCAGCAGGGTCAAGCTCTGGTGCTGCTGCAGCCCCCAGCTCTGGGGTGGGCACACAAGGCCCATGGCTGCTGTGGATGGACACAGGGAGATGCTGCTTCTCCTCCGGCCTTGGCAGTGATGGGAAACCCCCCAGGTCTTGCTGCCTGCCCGAGCTGCCTGGGGAAAGGTGTGTGGGCAAGGAACAGGTCTGGTGGGAGCAGCCCAAAGGACTGTGCATCACAGCGTGGTCCATCCAGCCTGCTCTGGAAATAATTACCCTGAATTGGGCAACTTGGAGACAGTCAAAACTGGAACACAAATTTGGGAGTATAAAACTTGAGTGATTTTTGTTTGGTGTCTAAAGTTGCCATTCAGCCTATCTTCAAAATCCCTGCAATAGAAAGAGAGGCTTTTCTTTCCCCAGAGGGGCTCCAAGCAGCACTGACAGCAGCTGAAGTGAGGGTGGTTCTGTGCTTTTAAAAACAGCTTTCTTTGAAATTAACTGCATGCACCAGAGTATCTTTTGATGCTGCCCTGCCACAGTGGGGGGGAGTGCAGAGGGGACCCCCGGGGCCTTCTCCCCAAGCCCTGTGAGCTTCAACCTCACGTGGGATCTGGCATTGGGATGAGTTTCATATCCCCCCTTCTGAACCTGCAGTGTCAGGGTGACAAAGCTCTGACAATCCCACAGTCGGGCTGTGGCCAGCCTACCCCCCAGCAGTTAAATGGATGAAACTGAACACGATTTTCCAGCTTCCAAAGGGTCTGTGGTAGGGGAAAAACATCTCCACACGACTTGACTCTTCTTATCTCCTTTTTCACTCTAGCATGGCTGGAGGATTTAACACGTGTCTCGCTATCACCGAGCGCTCTGCAGGGAGGCAGCTGGCACCGCAGCGCCCGCACTGTGGCAGGGAGCAGCCCCAGGACCTGCTCCCCACACCTCTGCCCACCCTGCCATGGTCACCTCGTGGTGGCGAGTGCTCCCTGGCCTTGGCTGCTGGAGGTGTCCCCAGTTGCTCTGGAGAGGCAGCAGCAGCTGCCCGGGAGGTCGGGGAGGTGCTGTGCAAATATTTGGTGAGATGCAGCCTCTGTGTTGAGAGGTGATGGTCTAAAAGGTGACACTAACCACAACAAGAACAGCAAAGCAATGACACCTTTGTTTTTTCTTTCCTCAGGGAGGAAGCCAAGAGCACTCCACAGGACAGATGTGTGGGGCAGAAATCAGTCCAGACAGCTCAGACTGTGCCCATTCCACAGCACCACTGGCTCCTGGTACCAGGGTAAAGTACTAACCCGTTGTTCTTGGAGAAACAAAAACATGATACTGGCTTTTCTTCCACTGAAAGTGCTGTGGTGACAAGGAAGACAAGGCCAAACTCAGGTTTTTGTGTTCTGTCCCATTGTTCAATTCTCTTTAATTAAGAAAATCAGCAGTGTACTAAACCCAGAGTCCTTCACTTGTTTCTGGCTACTTTATGGTTTTGTTAATTTCTGTTATTGTCACCAGAATTCAAATGAACGTTTACAAATAAGCAGTGAAAGACTAAAATTATTTTTTTATTATTGAAGGTATTTTTTGCTTGTGCAGTTAATGAAATTTTGTGGCAAATTGATACATTTTAGCCAAGCCAAATAATTCAGATAATACATTTTTGTTCATGTCAAAAGCCCTTTGTTCATTGAAAAAGCACTTAATGGAAATATTTTAATCAAAACTTTAAAATATCAAATGTCTTCAATGAAAGGTCAGGCCTCCAGAGCAGGAAAAGGAGCAAATAGCTCAGGAGGGTTAATTAGCAACGAAAGACTAAACAAAAGCCCAGAGTTTGAAAGTGTGTCTCTGAAGAAGAAAAGGCACTTAAGGTACATTAATGGGTTTTGAAAAACAAAATGGGCTTTTTCCATAATAAAATCCCTGATGCACTGAGATGAAGTTCCAGCTCATGCTACACTGTCCGTTATTTAACGTAAATACAGATTTGTGCTTATTAGGCTAGTTATTTTGTTATGGTTTTTAGCAGGCTCCTTGGAGAGGCACCTGACCTGTCCCAGGACAGCTTGGCAAGGCAGCTGCCCCATATCCCATCCTGCTGGGCAGTGGGAAGTGATGCTGGGTGGTGGGATGCAGTGCCAGGGCATGGAGTGTGGTGCTGGGTGGTGGGATGCAGTGATGGGAGTCCCGGAGGAGGAGTTAATCCTGGGTAGCTGCTGTCATGGCACAGCCAGAGGCATGTTCAGAGGAGAGGTGCACTCTGTCTCCCCACCAAGTGAAGAGCACTGGGACATGCAGGGAAGCCCGTGGCTGGGGAGGGACCTGCTGCCCACCGAGGTGCAGCCAACACCTCTAACTCAGGGCACACCAGTCCATGTCAGAATTGTTCTGGTAGAGGTTTTGTAGGGAAGTAATTAAAGGCAATAATTTCTTCAGACCCCTGCCCTCTGTAGCAATCAGTAGGTCACTAGAGCATGGATCTGTTAATCATTTGTCTGTGAAGCTTTCCAAAGATCCTAAGCAATGTGGAGGACGTGCTCACCCAGCAGCAGCCCTGATAACAGGTCCAGCAGCTGCCAGCAGCTGAGCAGTGTGCTTGGAACAGGGACAAAATATCAGACTTGCGAGGAAGGACAATCCTGCCATAGACATGTCTTGTGTCCTGATCCTTTCATACTGAACATCCAATTAACCTTTATTTAGGGAGGAGTGATGACACTGTAATTTGATTGGCAGTGCTGGTCCTGGCGCCGGTGGCTGGGGTGCAGAAACTCTGCTGAAAATCATGCTTCATTAATACGTCATTAAGTGCTTTAAATGGATTCCAATGGGCTAAGGAAGGAGATAATTCAGCATTTGTTAGCTACTGACAGGATATGCAATTGGAATTTATCGTGCAAGTCTTGATGTCCAAGAACCCCAATGTGGCAGCAATTGAATCAGGGTGTGGGTTGGTGCTGGCATGTCAGCTGCCCCGTTAGCAGGATGGGTGGATGCTCATGATGCTCCTCTCCTCAGAGGTGAGAACACTGTAGTAGTTACACCATTGAGACGCATCTGAATACAGACAGCAGCAGTTTGGGGTGTTTTTGACTGTGCATGATGAGCGTTTAGTCCGTGCCCAGCATCTTCTGGACAAAAAATGTATCCCTAGCATTACTTGTTTTTTGTGTCTGTGTGTTCAGGATTTTCCAGCCTGAATCAGCATCTCCAACTTACATTTTGTCCATATATCTATATCCATACATAATTTAAGCTGCAAAAGGATGCATGTACTCCACATGATGCAACTGATGCCTAAGGCATATCAATGACTAGAAGACACTGAGCAGCCTCCTGACCAGAGGAGCTCCACATCTTCATTCTTTCTCTTTCATGAACTCTGCAGAGACTTCTCTTCCCGCATCTCTTCTCTTTAATCTCCATCCAGAAAGCAGACGGGGCAAACAAAATGAGATTATTCTGCTTTAATGTAGAGACCAGTGTATTGACTGTTTGTTTGTGAAAGAGGAAATCAAAGGAAATCTGGTGGGCACAGCTATGGCTGCCGTGCTGCTCATGAATAAGTGAGTTCAGTGCTCTGCTACATGAAAGTCTGTAGGATTTCTCCCGAGAAGACATTTCATGGGGATTAGTGTGATTATTCATGGAAGGCTGCTGAAGAGCACCAGGTACTGAACAGGCAGCAAGTGATGGAGAGGTCGCTGCCCCGGTCAGCCTCCACTCCAGCAGCTCAGCAGCTGCAGCAGGATGCAAATGCAGCCCCCAGTCCTCGTCCTGCCCCAGGCTACTGCTGTGACAGCAGGAATTCCAGCACAAGGGGATCAGACAGTAAAGAGGTAGAAATGGCAAAGGTGTTGCATTAGACAAGTGGAAGAAACCTGAAGAAAGAAAGAAATGTCAGACACAAAGAGAGAATGGAAGCTGGAATGAAAAGAAAACCCAGCCAGACTGTCCAGGAGAAATTGCAGTCCTGTGGACAGTGAGTTGTTATGGGGGCACTGGACTGACCACCAGTGAGTAGAAAGCTCATGGAACAAATTATTCCTTCTTTTTTTTTTTTTTAATTTAAGATTTCTGCTACAGCTCCTCAAACAACCTGTCCTCCCTCCTGAGCCTCTGGGTGCTGGCTGGTCACCTGGTCAGGGATGTGCCGGTGATCAGCAGCTAGTGACTGAGCCTCACCCAGGGCCCTGCTCAGAGCACTGAGCTCTTGACAAGGGTAAGTCTTGCAAAAGATTTCTTAAGTTTTGTGGCAGAAACTCTAAGCTGGGCACAGCTGGGCATTGGTTAATAGTCACCAGAGGCGAGGTCGAATATGAGGGGTATCGTTAGTAGGGATACCCCAAATTACTGATGAATTTAGGTGTTTTCCGAATCCTCACGCCGAAGTGAGTCCGTTCTCCACCCCAAGCCATCACCGCTGAATGTTGCATTGTTTGTTCTGTGCTTGGGGCATCTAATCCTTATCCTGCTGTTTGCAGGATAAAAGCAGAGCCTGGGTGAGCAGAATTATCTTAATGGGTTCAGAGTCCACAAATAGTTTGTGGAAAATGAAAAATTCCTTTCTCCTCTCCCTCGTATAGAGGACTTTGCAGGATTAATGGAAGAATAAGCAAAACAAACTTGGATAACAGGAGGAGGAGGAGTGTGAAATGAGCAGTAGGAAACCCATCAGATGGCTGAGGGAAGAAGGCGAGCAGGGGAGATAAAGGGCAAAGCACCTATTTAGCTGTGTACAATTATTTCCTCGCTTCAGGAACAGGGCTCGGTCTAGTTATCTGCGAAAGCAATTCAGAGAAACATCGTTATTGCAACTCTCTTCATAGAAAAGAAAATAATTGGGGGAGATAATTTTTTACCTTGAGGAGAAGGAGGTTTGGGGGAACCCAGCCGCTGCCACTGGCCGCGGGGGGTGGCAGCGAAAAACCCCAGCGGCAGTGGATGCTCCTGGGCGGATAACGCTGCTGATAACGCTGCTGATACCCCCAGTGTCCCGCAGCTCGGGGCTGGAGGGGAAGGGTCTGAAGGGGGTGTTGGTTACACGTGTGGGTTAAGGCAGCTGATAGGATCGGGAGGCAAATAAGTGGCAGACCGCCGTGGGAACAAGGAGGGGAAAAGGCAGATGCCAAACACGGAGGGAGATAAGCGGAGCCCGTGGCAGGGCTGCTGCTTTAATCACACCAGGCTTGAAGGACCCACGCGTTGCCCGGTTGGTGCTGGAGAGCCGGGGAGCAGCGTGGGAACAGGAGGCCCCGAGTCATTAGGAGCAAGAACAAGAGCTGACACCGCAAGGGAGCTGAGTGTGATGGTTGAGTGATCCCGGGGCTGATCTCTCGCTCCCAGAGGCAGAACAGCCCGGGCAGCACGGCCTGGGCAAAGCCCCTCGGCGGGACGGGGCTCCGGAGCCTGGTGCGGACACCGCGGACACCCCCACCCGACCCGCGGGGCAGCAGCCCGTTTGCCACTCTCCCTCACCCCCACCAACATCCTCATCCCCACCAGCATCCCTGCTCCCACCGGCATCCTCATCCACACCAGTGTGACTGAGGGAACTGCCCCCCACCTCGCAGCATCACAGCCAGGCTCTGCCAGGCAGCCCCGTGCTGGCCGATCCCCACGGCAAAGAGCCAGGGTCATCCCCTCTGGGTAGAGCTCGCCACTGACTTTGGGATTTTCCAGAACAGCCTCGTTTAATCTCAAATAGCATCACTGCCTTGTCATTACTGCCTGCAAAAATGGGATGGGGACAAGCTCAGGGTGACTCTGAAGACCTGACTGGGTGCAGCCAGATGCAGAGATAATAAACTGCCGCGGGTCCTTCAAAGGAGCAGCACTCTAAAGGAGATTTCTTTTCTCTGGCAAAAGATTGAGCCTGCTGCATTGAAATGCAGTGATGAGCTAGTGGCATGTTTTTCTACATAATGTGTCCTCAAAATTATCTGCAAGAGGATATGGCTGAGTGGGGGGTTTGCTTCTCGATGCGTGTTTCCAGTCGTGCATTTAGCAGCAATTAGTTTCGTGCATCTTAGTCATAAGTGCCTCTCTTCCCCTTCTTAATTTATTACTCGGTCCTGAGTAGCTCATCCAGGCCCTGTTTCTCCCCTAGGTTTGGGCTCCTCAGGGAGTGTTGGGAGTCCCAGCCACTCTGCTCACTGATGCTGCTTTATGGAAGACACAAACGGTGCCAGCTTCACGGAAGGAAGCTGCTGGTTGGCACTGGAAGTGAAACTCAGAAAGCTTGATGGATGTGAGAATTGGATTATGTCAAATCCTGCCCTCATCCCATCTGAAAAGACAGTGACAACCACATCACCAGAGCATCACTGCTCCGTGTGCCAACCTGGAGAGCACCGGCAACTGGGACCGCAGAGGTGATGCCCTGGCAGCAGACTGGGTGCAGAGCTTCAAAGGTACTTAGGTGTTAAGAATCAGAATCACAGAATCATGGTTTGGGTGGGAAGGGACCTTTCAGGGTCACCCAGTCCAACCTCCCTGCAGGGAGCAGGGACATCTGCACCTAGAGCAGAGGGATGCTGTTATGCATAATATCAATTATATCAATGGGCATTTACTGGTCTTTTTGTTTGTTGATGTGCTTTCTATCCCCCTGGGTGATTTGCTCCACTGTATTTCTTGTAAGTGCTACAGGAAGCACGTCACTAATTGACCAGGGTAACATTTAGAGGGTGACTAAGTGCCTTAGGAACACAAGCATCATTTTCAAGACATTCAGTCAATTAGCAATCCAAGCCTCTCTGAACGGTAGCAGATTGTACCCATTTGGGAATCTGAGTCCCAGTGGCTCCCAGAGGTATTGGTTCTGTTTACTGTGCTGTGCACACTTCTCCCCAGGGCTGTGTGCTGGTGTTAGAACCACAGAAGCAGTTCTGTTGGCAGAGCCCTTTCAGATCTAGTCCAACCATTCCCCAGCAGTGCCAGGGCACCACTGACCCCTGTCCCTCAGCATCACAGCTCCAGGGCTTGGAAACCCCTCCAGGGGTCACAGGGAC
>JAOEGS010021563.1:0-11222 GCA_025447755.1 Corythornis vintsioides | reverse complement strand
TGCTCAGGCAGGGGGGTTGGACTAGATGATCTTCTAGGTCCCTTCCAACCCCTAATATCTGTGAATCTGTGAATAAGGATCTGATCCAGCTCCATGAAGCTCAGCAGAGTAAGACGTGTCTGTGCACAGAGGAGTACATAAAGCTGATGCCACATTAAATAGATACTCAGGAAATGAAGTCTGGAAAATCGCTACCCATAATTACACTGGGGAAGTTGACAGTGGTCAGATCTGTTCACCCTTCTCTTCCCATGGCTCTCTTTATTTTGATGCATTTCTTTCTTGTTTAGTATGGTGGTTTTATGGGCAGAATGTGCTCAGGATGGTGTATAATGGGATCAACTGTGCAGAAATGTCATGCATGCAAAATCTATGCAAAGCCCCTGCTATGCTTTTGCCTGAATCAATTTAAAGAAGATGCTCCATAAAACAGGATAAAGCCAGATTAAGTGCATAGAAATGAGGCAGCCCAGGCAAGGTTTTTTCAGAATTTGTTGCAGGCAGATGGAATACAAATGGATAAAGAGATTGCACTGATGCATGTGTAAGAGGTTGGAGATGAGAGAAACAGCCCAACGCGAAGTCCCCTCTTCAGAGATCACCTGAAGATATTGAGGACAACATGCCATACACAAGTCCTGTCTTACTTCACAGCTACATGGTCTTCAGTTTTCCAGCAAAGTCCCTGGATAGCAGCTCAGTCTTCTTTGTCAGGCCTGTGGCAGCTGCATGAGAAACAGAATTAAATGAATTAACCTGAGGGAAAAGCCAATCAGGATTGCTGCCCCAATGTTATTTGCTTTGCTTCTAAATTAATTTGATATTGTCCTATCATTTTCAGTTTCCAGCCTACTGCAAATTTTCCTACTGACAATGCATAACAGCCTCCACAGGATGGTAATACCACACATGGCAATGCTGGTATGCAAAATATACTGTGAAATAAAGCAAACAATTTGGGAACTTCTGTTCTTGTAAACTGAGAATGAAGGCAGTGCATTGAAAACTGATGAAAGGAATTACTTTTTTTTTCACACAATTAACTGCTGGAAATCATTGCCAGGAGATTTTGCTGAGGCTGAAAACCTGGTAGGCTGCAAAAAATGAATCAGATATATATGTGGATGGCAAACATATCTAGAGACAGGGCATTAGAAGAATTGCAGCAGGCTATGTAGCCCACACATGTATCTCAGTAAGGGTTTTTTTTTGGTTCAGCTCCCTGAAGAAATGTGGCCCTACCACCAGTCTGTAAGTCTGTGTCCATGGGCAAGCCTTCTGGTACTTCCTGCATCTAACAACTTCTGCATCTTCTGGTCATGTCCCATTGGAGATGACCAAGGGCTACTCAGAGGTAATTCACTTTCTAGCAGAGCTGTGAAATATCAGTGCTCAGGCAGAGATGATGTGTCTGCTATGAATAATCCAGTTAAAAGTTGCCTTGATATAAACCACTGCTAAATCAGGAGGCAAAATTCTCTGGCATGAGACCCTGGGTGCTGCAGTGTTCATGCAAATGGTAAATGTTTTTCACAGATATTTTTGGAATATAATGTGTCCTCAGGCTACTGGGGAGAAACTCACTTGGAAACAGAGCTCAGTGTCTTCAGGTTTTGAGCTTTGAGTCTGGAGTAAAAACCCATGCAAGGAGCTGCTGCTGTGCTTCATGCATGTCCCTAGGAAGTGGGAGCTAAAGGAGATGAGGATCTACCCCACATGGCATGGAAAGCCATCTGCTGTTTGTTTTGGAGGCACACTTAAGAGAAAATTTATTCTGAATCTATTTAGACAATCCAAAATACTGATTTGACACTGTTTAAGGTATTCCCACCTATGTCTAGGTGATCCTGCTCTGGCAGGGGGGTTGGACTAGATGTCTTTTAGGTCCCTTCCAACCCCTAACAATCTATGATTCTATGATGCTATGATTCTATGATTCACTTAACTTCAAAACAAGCATACAGTCTTAAGACCTAAAGAGGAATTAAAAGTATTGACTATCAGACTCTGAAAATTATCTATAGTCCCTGTTAAACAAAAAGAAAGGAACATTTAATACTGATTATTTCAGAAAGCTAAGTGAATACAGAAACTATGTATCTGGCAAGTCTGGACTTATTTTCTGTTGGGTGGTTATTTGCATATAGGAACTCATGTGGCCAGTGAACACCTGAAAACTCTGCAGGGGATGGGAGTCTGCCTTCTGATGTTAAAAAACAAGTGGCCATTTATTCTGTTAAAAAAATAGGAAGCTTTCAGAAAGCTTGACTTTCCAAGTGAAAAAATCTGTTACAGCTCTTCAAGAAATCATTTTTCATGAGGAAAACACAAGATGAAGCAATGCAGATTGTAAAAACACATGCACCACCTTTTTTGTTTGTCTCTGTGTACTCCTTTGAATAGTTGTGCTGGGTACACAGGTAGGTGTTTTTCTTATTGAGAAGAGTCAGCTCCTGGGGTCTGCTGTGGTAGCTCCATGAGTCATGGGGTGTAGGACCTGAGCTTGCAAGGGCAGAGGAGGAAACACTTCTGCCTCTGCTGCATCTCCCATTATTTCTAGATGAATAATTCAGGGTTGAGATTTTCATTTTGATGTCTCTGAAGCTGTCAATTTCACTGCCTTGTCCAGAACAACATGCCCTTCATTTAAACGTGAGATTAGTTTTGGCTGCAAGCTTGAACTGCTTTTTGTTGTTTTGAGGAGCACCCAGAGTTGCTGAGGGATGACCATTAAGCTCCTGTGGTCTCCTCCAAGAGGGTTAAGGACCTCTGCCAGGACCTATCTATTTCTCTTTGCTTCTTGCTCTTAGCCCCAAAGCAGAAGTGTTTTGCTTTGCTGGGAAGCAGTCTAGGGCATTCATGAAGCAGCTATACTGAATTTTTTCCTTAGCATATACCAAACCTTTAGGAGCAAGAAACTTGGTATGGGGAGTGGCTTGGTGGCTTGGTTCCCTGTAGACCTTGGGAAATGTATTTGTGTGCTATTTCATGGCTACATAGTTTATGGGTGGGATGGGAACTTGCTCCTACCCACTCCTCCACATTTGAACAACTGCCCTCAGCCTGTCTCAGCAGGAGATGTTTCACACATATGTGAGCTTTTGCAATACCTTTACTTTCTTTGTATTTTCTCCTTACAGACCATGATGTTTCCAGTCTTCCTCCGTCTTCTCCCTCCCCATGAGGATTTCTGTCCTTCCCAGCTCTCCTCATAATGCTCCACCAAGGGAAACTCTTTCTCAGCGATACCTCCTTTAACTTTGTTAGAGGTATTGAATGTAATGCTAGTAAAGATGTTTTCATTTAAATATTATTTTCTTCTTTTTCCATATTCCCCAACATAAAAGCATTTAACAGAGAGCTGAACTACACTTGATGAACTGTGTTTTTGTTGTGGGGTTTTTTTTTTTTAAAAAAAAAAGCAGGAAAGAAAGAGAGGGGAGAGGCAAGGATGGATGTTGAATGTCTGAAAAGTATTGTTTCAGGATTTTCGTCCTGTGACATGGTTCTTTAGGAAATACCTTGCCATTTCCTTTCCATGTTGTCATTGCTCAGTATTTCAGAAATAACATTTATTTCTTTAAAAACTGACCCAGTTAGGATTGCAAATACAAGGTCATTCTTGGCACTCTGTACTGATTGGACTGCATCATCCCTTATTAGAGTAATACCTGTGTCCTAGGCTTGTGCTGCATCTTTGCAAAAGCAGAAAAGGGCTTTGGGATTCCCTAAGAAAGAGAGCATATGAAAAGCATAAAATCTGAAAAGCAAGAAGAAAATAAATTATTGTGTGGACCCCAGTAGGACTTGAGAACATATATCAGGCGAAATGTCCCCACAGAACTAGAACTGGAACGGTGCATAAAGTCAGTTCAGCAATGTCTAGGCATCCCTTGGGGAAAATATCACAGGAACCAGAAATTGTGAAGTAAAAGAACAGACATCACATGCAAAACATTCCATGGGACTTTACACATCCCTAAGGAGAGATAATTCAGAGCTTTTCTGCCAACCTTGTGAACTGGTGCATTGCCAAGCAGCAGAACTGAAGGATGGCTTCCACATCAACCACCACCTTTCCTTCTTCATGGCAATCTCTGGTGTCCAATTCTAGCACCCAGCCAGCTTAAAATTAGGACCATGGGTTTATTAGAGTTGATAAGGCACTAAAGTTTGGGGCTTGTAGAATTCTTGAAGCTCTCTGTCAGCTCCAGGATCCTGGTGAAAAGCTGCCAGTCTGTTTATAAAGGATCCTGCTTTTACTGTGGGGAAGGTTATTTAGGTATTACAGGTATGGCTAAAGAGGAGGTTAATGTTATGGGAAACCCCTGAGTCTGCCTGAGTGCTATGCAGCAGCAAGTAACAGAATAATGAGAGGCCTCAGTTTTAAGGAACTTAACAGAGAAACACACAAGGGATGTTCCATAAATTGCATCTTATCCGACACAAATTGGTGCCCAGAATGTTGCAAGTGGGTCTAAGTACCATCAGAAAGTCTGTCTGGGTCCAAACCTATCTCTTCCAAATACAGATGTGGTGCTTGAACTGCCGCATCTTGCTTCCTGCCCCCAAATGTCTCAGCTCTGGGAAAGATTATACTATTGACTTCCTATAAAGAGGAGGTAAATTATCCTAAAGAGAATGGACCAATCACCTCTGAGATAACACATGGTTCTTCTATTTGTTCCTTTTTTCTCTGCTTCTTAAAATTTCATTTTAAAAATTAGAATACCTAAACTGAGGTGCTTTGTTTGGCATAGAGTGTCACCTTTCTGTCCTGAAGACGATGGAAACCTCCACCCCCAGATCTTCCTTCAGCCTGGGTCAGCTCCAGCCAGCACCCTCTGGGAAATGCACCTTCACCAACCCCACTCCAGCTTGTGGTAACACAAATCATTTTAGGAGCTTTGTGTAGAGAAGGGAAGCTTTATTATCTCCCTGCAGCAACAGCTGTCTTAAGCTCTTTTATAACCCATTCATTTGCAAAGTCAACCTTGGTCATTTACTTAGAAATCTGCAAGGGAACAGATACTCTGAACAGAAACATGGCAAATCCTCCATGGGGTCCCTTTTGGCACAGTGCAAGGGATTTTTTACAACCAGGAGAAAAAGGTGAAGATGACAGGAGGTGTGTGGATCAATAAAGGATGGCTCTGCAAAACAGCTTTTTGGCCTGACATATGCCACTCTGTCAGAAAGAGACAATGGGAAGGGGGTCCCTGCTATCACCAGCAGCTTCTTAGGATGGTCAACATGACATTCACCAGACCTCCTTCCAGTGCACAAGCCAGGAGCTTCCATCTCGTCACTTCTCTGAATCCTTCTGTAGGACCAGTGCATTCAAACCCCTCTGCAGGACCCCAGTATGCTCCCAGGAAAGGTCTGAAGCATCAGTTCTGAAAACCACCCAATATTCAGGATGCAGCACTCTGCCATGAGGGGAGCAGGGGAAGAAGCAGTGAGGCAAAGCAGATAAAGATTTGCAGTAACAAAGGAGTTATTTTTTCTGTTCTGATTTTTTGTTCCCCAAAACAAAGCACAGACCAAAAAACGCTTGTTTAAATTGAGAATTTAACAGATTCGGCTTGCACAAGAGACTGGGGAGAATCAACAAAAAGCCCAACAACAGGCATGGAAAGAGCCCCAAGTATTAATGGCAGCTGATCAATAACTAATCCACAGTGTTCCAGTTACCAACTTGATGGAGAAAATTCACGGTGCTTAAGTAATTCCAACTAATCTTAATGAATGCCTCCATGCCTCCATGCCTGCAGAGCTGTGTGAAATTTATAGAAAAATGTCATTTCGACTCTCTGAATATTTTTTTTCCCTCGTTGTCATCAAAGGAGAATGAAAAATGCTCTTAGAAATCTGCTATCTCTCTCTGCCAGATGAGAGCTTCAAAAGGCAAGCACTTTTTTTTTTTTTTTTTTTTTCTTGAGCCGGGGAGATTATGAATACATTATCTAGTTAACATTAAAAAAAAATCAAAACACTCAATTTTACATTTTTACTTATTTATCCCATGCCTCTGTCCCTTTGTGTGCTCCACCCTCTTCCTCGCTGAAGAAAATAATGCCAAGTTGACAAATCAGCTACAAGTAGCAAATGTTGATACATATTTTTGTTCTATTTTTATTTAGTGTTACTTAGAAAAATTTCAAAGGGAAAGAACAATATGGTGGTTTCAAGCCTTCTCTGTCTTTCCCTGGTGAAAGCTGATGAGTTCCTCTTAAGTTTCTTAGCAGCCTGCAGGAGTCAAGCCTCTGCTAACTTGCCACCAAGCCTGTGAGGATCTTGCTGGGGCTACCAGAAATGCTGAGAGCAAGAAGAATGAGCTTTTGTAAGATGGAAAGGATGGATGTAGAAGGAGAGTGGGCTGGAAATTTTCCAGTGGAAGTCTATTTTCCCCTGAAAAGCACAAGGTGGGGACTTTGCATGCGAATGGACGGAGCCCGATGGGATTTCTGGGCGAGAGAGGACAAAAGCCCTGCTCTGGCATGGCCAAAAGAACAGAAGTTATGAAGGAGACAGACTGAAATCCCTGTTGCATCTCCATGACATTGTGGGATGAAGGATTTCATGCCCCTGCCAGCTGAGGGACTGGTCTTAAAGGTGTGGCCCTGGGACTAGAGGTACTCTGGAGTATTTGGAGTTGGATAAGGGACACATCACTTATCCATCACTTCAGGTCACTCTAAGCTCTTCAGGTCACCCACTTACAGCCTGAGTCAGGAAGAAAGAAATATTCAGCATAATTATTTCTATCATGTCTATCCTCCCACTTCAGAAAACAGTTTCATTCTACGAGTAAGTCTGCCTGTCCTCATTCAGCAGTCATGTCCATGCAGCTCTTACTACTTACTGAAAATGTCTCACATCAAAAGGGTCCTTTTTTTCTCTTCCATTTCCCTCAGGGTCCAGCTATGACTCTGTTGTAAATTGATGTACAAAGTATGAACAGGATTTTTTTTTTCTTTTTTCATAACAACTTCAGCAATCATTGTAGTTCATAACTAGGCATGCAGGGTTTTTATTAATTTAGCAGTGTTATTCCCCTTATGAAATATTCATCCCACAGGATTTCTGTGCACATGAAGGTTTTGAAGAAATTGATCTGCAATGCAGTTACTCCTTTAAAAGAATGATTTCTTTATTATCTCTCCCTTTCACTGATACTATATATACAAACACTGACTGATTAAATGTGCAATCAATCTCATGAAAGCAAGTAGATGTTTTTAATTGTGGGTGAATTTACTGTATGGAAGGGGTCATTTGGAGAGCCCAGCAGGCTGGATGCATTGCCATACGTTACTTTTCCAGATCCTCTTCTGACATTTATGCAAACCCTTGTCTTTCCCAGCCCCTGGAGATGCCTTCAGCCTGCCTAACATCACCATGGCTGATGCACTGTCATCCCATCAGATGATACCCATCTATTCCCTGGTTGGGGCTCATGGTTGTGATGAACTGTGCAGGGACTCTTGGGCTCGAATTCAGCTAAGTATTTAAGCACCCACTTTTCTTTCAGAGTAAGCTAAGACCTGTTGACTTCAGTTACATTGTCATCATCACACATTCCTGTGATGTTTTACAAATAGCCATGTAATCCACTGGTGAGTGTTGTCATGTCCTTTCTGGGCTGGTTCAGGTGGATAAGGCTAGTTGGTTTCCAGCCTGATACAAGGACAGCACCATGAGATGTTTCCTGTGGCGCTGAACTCTCAGTGAAGTAAAAGCAAATGAGACTTGTGTAATTAAAGACAAGAATTTTAAAGTCATGCAAAGGGGAGAGTTATTTTGATACCCTTCATAGGGGGATCTTTGCAAGGACTAACACAGAAAGGCACTGGACTCAAAAGCTGTCTGATACTTCTCACAGGGAAAGCACTAGCTCTGCTCCAAGCAGCTGAACATCTCAGTCACTTTTAGCCCACACTTGTTACTTACAAGGTGTCTGGAGATAAAATACATGGTCATATTAATGAATGATATAATGATGCTTTTGGTATAAACAGAGAGGTTAAACCAAACACACACCCACAGTTCCCCTTGCAGTGTGCTGCTAACACCCTGCTTCAGATTATACCAACAGACCTCTCTGCTTCACCTACAACAGTCCCACAGTCCCAAAGTACTTTCCCACCTCCTTCTCTCTCTACCACTCCAGTGCTTGTTTTGGCATCTTCTGTGCCCTCCCACTCTGGGTAGGGAGTTGTGCTCCCTGGCTGGGATGCACAAAGCAAGAGCTGAGTCTTTATTTTGAGGTATGTTGAAAGTCCTTTTAAGGAGCATAATCCGCTGTCACACCCATTTCTTCTTCATGTGGCCCACTCTGACAGATATCACTATTTGAGATAGGAAATGTTCCATTTTATTTTGTTTTTCTGGTCCCCAATTCACTGCCCTTGCATAGTGACACTTTGAACTGACATTGCCAAGCTCAGGAGGAGCTAAGTCTAGGGGATTTTCTGGTCATTGTAGGTATTCCTGAAGGGATGTGAAGTGCCAGCTGCTGTCGAGGCCATGTCTGTCTTGGGCACTGCTCAGTCTTGCAGTGTCCCCTGGTGTTTGAAGACAGCTCAAAGCAGTTGAGTCCTTAATGCTCACCATGGAGTATATATGCTCAGGAACATTCAAGCAAGTGCACCAGTGTGAGGTGAACATGCATCACAAGTTCTACCATCTCCCACTGTGTCTCCAGAGGCATCCCTGGTAACAGCATGCTCCCAAAAAGGACACAGAATTAACATTTTCAGTACATACCTTCTCAGAATTCACGTAAAAACTCACTTCAACATGAGACCATACATATATACTCACATGAGGAGAACTGGAGGAATTTGCCTTTCAACTTGGACTCCAGTGGATATAAGGTGCTCTGATTATGTTGTGTCTGCACCTCTTTTCCTCTCCATACTAATACTAAAAGGCAGAATTCACCGAAATGTGAAGGGAGCACAATGCAGCTCCTGCAAGCCTCGCAAGAATAAGCAGCCCTGCAGAATATAATGACTCTTCACTCATTCCACTATTTTTGCACAGGGCATAAAATCTCCAGTGATATTTGAGAAGCAGAGGAATGAGAAATCAGTGGTGCAGCAGAAGTACAGCTCTATTGAAAGGTCTATTGAATAAGGATGCAGAACCATAGAAAACATAATTACATTAGTTCTGTGTTTCCTTCTCTAGATGGCCAGTACTCTTTCAGAGCAATTAAAACTGTATGACATGGACTAGGAAGCTGATTTTGAAAAACAAACAGCCTATTACTATCTAGGCAGGAAAAAACCTGTAAAATATTCAGATTCTTAAATACAGGGGAGTTTTAACTGGCAAAAGATTTAACAAAGAAATGTCATCCTTGAAATCAATGAAATGTAAAAACACTCTGACTACAAAAGAAATGGAAGACATTTGTTAACCCCTGACACCAATTTTTGAGTATTGATGGAAGCTGTAGAGGAGGAGTGAGCTAGATGCAGCGTGGTGTTTGGTGCTAGTAAAGATATGGAGCCACTTTGTCAGCTGAAGACTCAGGCACAGGAGAGATTGAATGGCATGGGACTCCCTGAGCTCTGTCTTAACTCCCCTCTTCTTGTCTGCAGCCCTTGGCAAACTTCAGCAGTGCTAAACTGAGCTGAACTGCCTCCCAATTCCCCAGACTCAGCATGCAGGCACAGACAGCTACAGAAGCTGTAGTTTACTAAACAGTCGGTATGAGTCCTTGAAAGAAAATGGATCAGGAAACTGAAGGCTGCGATTCTGTCTGGGACTGTGGAGCTTACCCCTTTCCAGGGTGAGCCGATGCAGGAGGCCTTGCAGATAAAGGCAGACAGCTAAACCTGTGGGATCCTTCCCATGATGAGGAAGAAGAGTAATATGAGGTGCTGAAATGAGAAGTAGCACCTTACGATTCTGCTTTGTGAGCCAAAGGATGTTGGTGCAGGAGCATCCCAAATTCCCAGATAAAGCAATGTGTATATATACAGCAATATGTGTATTTATACATATACTAGTTTGGTGTTGAAATCAGACCCTGTATACTAAATATTGAAAAAGTCAAAGAACCATATTACTCAGACATGCTGTAAGATTTGTATTGCTATGGAGAATCGACTTATGATAAACACACGGGAGATTTTATAGGGCTTTAACATCATTATTATAATAAAAATCCAGATGAATTGTGTTGTTATATAGCATAACTCCCTGACCTCAGCACTTCCTATTTCTATGACTTACAAGGCAGTATTGTATTTAGAAAACATGCATTAGGATTTTGCTGTCCAAAGCTGGTAAATAAAACTGTCTGGAGAGATATGGAAGTCTTGGTTAACTAAAATGATTCTCATGGACAAAGTAGGCATCCAATACTGAGGGGATTATCTCATGTAAAATTTCAGTTGAAACTAAATTGATGTGAAATGTAGTTAAATGCTGAAATTCTATTCCAATACTTAACTGATTGCCAAAACTAGTTTGTGAATTTTATTTTCAAAATTTATTGGCACTTCAACAAATTAGTACCATTTATTTCTATTTGTATTTTTACATTTTTGGAGACAGGGGTAATTTACTATATTTCCATAACACCTAATACAGACTTTGCTTAGATTTCTAGCCATTAGTTTTGTAACACGAATACACATCCAAACATTGTATTGTAGACTGAACACACATACAAAGACAGCTACAAGTGTATCTACTCCTGTGCACAGAGAAAGCTTTCAGTTCGGATATTTGCAGGGTTTTTTTTCCTCTTTTTCTATTTATCTAACAGGTTACAGGCTTTGTCTACTCAAGGATTTAGCATAGAACAGCAGAGATTGCTCCTGAAGGTACAGCTGAGAGGGTTAATTGTTTACAGGGGGTTTAGACTACCTGGAAGGGGGTTCACACGTGGCTGCCCGGACACCGGATACTCACTCCTGTGCACAGAGAAAGCAGCCTCCTCACTGCCTGTGCTGCTGGCACATGCAGAAGGGAGTTTAAAAAAAAATAAATAAAAAGGGCAGCCAATCCAGTTAAATGTGCTGCTGACTGGTCAGTTTGGTATTCACTTGACAAAAGAAGACCATGATAATGACTTCATTTAGAGTCGACGTGGGAATTCAGACACATGTTGTTCGTAAGGATGAGGTGGTGCAGATAGCAGGCTGCAGAGAGTGCCACAGCCAGTTGCTGGCCTCAGAGCTCAACTCCCATGGCTGTGTGCG
>JAOEGS010021562.1:75680-88885 GCA_025447755.1 Corythornis vintsioides | reverse complement strand
GTGCTCCAGATGTGACCTCACTAGGGCAGAGTAGAGGGCATGAATATTCTAAGCAAGTTCCAACTATTATTCCCTCCCACCACTGCACACATCCCCCCCCCCATTATAAATACAAATACATGAGTCTATATCATTGTCATGCACCTGCACAGATAATACTAAATGGTCTTTTTGAAAGTCCATATGAAGTCTTGAATAACTTATATTGTACCAGTGGATAAGGAAGTCCACATGCCAACATCAATAGATTTTTCCCTGTATATAATTGTCAGTTACAAAAGTATTTCAGAAGCGTAACTGACTGAGAGAAATGGTAGCAATTTAAGGAGCCTTGGGGATGCAGAGTGGGGATTGTTCAGTGGAGGTCCTTTGTGGAAGTTTCCTCCTCTTCTACCTACTTAGGCTGTTCTCATTACCGATAAATGAGTGCACACTATTTATAAAGGAGGAGGTGGGGAAATCCAGGTTACAAAGAAAATATGCTTTCTTCCACATATCCTAAGTTAAGTAGAACAAGTAACATGAAGCAAGAAATGCTTAGGTAAAGGCTTTTATAGCTAAAGGTTTAGGTTTTTATACTTCCCTGGATTGAGGGAAGGAAGAAGAGAAACCCCACACACATTTCCTCCTACAACCTTTTATTATGAAACCCTTACAAATATTCACCATGCAGAAAGCTCCCAAGAATACCCATGTCTTTACACTCTTCCAGTTAATCCAGGGAACAAAACATTACAGATTTTTAACACCTAGCCTCAAAAATGGAAGATGCCATTTAAAACTAATAATTTTTTTTTAAAGCTAATAAAATAAAAATGAAAATGTGTAGCCTGAGTAGAAGCACCTCCAAGATTTATTGCAAACTCCATATCTTCTGTACCAAAAGCAGACACATAAGTAAACCTGTCTCATGAGCAATTACTTCAGCATCCCACCTACAGAATCTTCCTTAACTGCAGCAGGAAACTTGCAATAGGAAACTTGCCCCTAAACATCAAGTGCTAGGGAAAACGGCAGAGTAAAGATACAAAGAGGTGACCGATATGAAAAGGAGAACTTACTCTACACCTGAAGAGCACCACATCGCTCACCTTAAGCCTAGTATGAATCATCCTAAACCTCACACCAGCAAGACCATCAGCCCATTTGAGGAAGTCTCTTCTGCGTACATGAAATCTTATATAAAACTTCACCTATGAAGACTGTTTAATTACATCAGTTTTAATCCCTACCACATGCAGAGACTCAAACCATTACTAAGCTATCTCAAATACAAATTAATAGCTCATTAGAAAGGTATCTTCATATCAGAGAGTTTCTTCAGCTAATTTACCTAGAGTTAGAGGCAGCATTGCAGAGACAAAATAAGTAGCAGCTCTGTTTTCTATCCTCCCGGTTAAGAGAGCTCATCCTTAAGCTCACTAGAGTACTAGTTACTGATGGCGTGCTGCCTCTGCTGGGTATTTGCAGCAAGAATTAGGTAATACTCAAGAACTTTTTACCATTAAGCTTCTCAAACAGTTTGCAGCAGCTGCTCACTATTAACAAAACCTAGTTAGCAAGAGAAAACAGACAAGCCCCACCTATAGCCTCTTTACACAGGTGTATTTAGAGAAAAAATAAACCCAGTTATTTGATCTCAACAATACGGGATAAATGCCTGGCCATAAAAATACAAGATGCAGGTTACAGAAGTACCAACCTGCTTCGGCTGTAGCATGTGCTGGGTCACCCCAGTGGCTGCTCACTCTCGGCCCACAGCCACACACGGGGGTCCCAGGCAGAGCAGCCCACGTCTTGCCAGCCGCTGAGGCTTACACAACGACTGCCGGCACGGGTGGATAAAGACCTACACTCCAGGAGACTTCCCACAGAGAAACCTTTCTGGGCAGCGGCAATGTCACCAGAAGGGTTTGCCCGATCCCTTCTGCGAGGGTCTGGAGGCACCGGGAACGCCGGAAGCCGTGTTTTTATTGAAAAGGGCAAAGTATAAAGATAAACCTATTCCCCTGGCAGCCAGGGAAGACCACTGACTAAGTAACTCTGAGGTTCACCCTCGTACACCTCCTCCCGCCCCATCTCCCGCGGCGCTGCCGCGGCGGAGGAGCGCCGCAAACCTGACAGCGGCGGCGAGGCTGGGAGCCGATCACTGGCTTAACGGAATGACGATTTGCGAGAGGCTCATTTAGGCTTCGGGATAAAGGAAAAAAAAAAAAACCCTTCAGGCTCCAGGTTGATGCCCTCACGCCGCTGCCCGGCCACACCGTCGCCAGATTCCGACTGCCACCTGCCCACCCGTTGACTTCCCGTGCCCGGGACATGCCCCCGAGAAAGGTACTAAGGGTGCACGGAGCCGGCACCCACCTGTAGGACACCTGCTTCCTGAAGGTGAGGCTCCGCAGTTTCTCCTCCAGCGACTCCTCCGTCGAGGACAGTCCCGGCTCTTCAGGGACCCCGGCGGCGCCCGCCGCCTCCCCACCACCTTCGGCCCCCCGGCAGCCGCCACCCGCAGCCCCCGTCTCGTCCCCGCCGGCTGCGGCCGGGGGGTTCATTGTGACGGGGCAGCGGGGCCAAGAAAGAGGAAAGGGGGAAGGCAGGCGGGGAGCGACCGGCGGCTGCAGGCACTGAGGGGCGGCGGTGGCCGGGGGGCCACTGCTCCCGGGGCCACGGGGAGCGCTGCGAGCCGCGGCGGCTGCAAATGGCAGAGCGGCCGCGCAGCATCCATCGGCGGCCGCACTGCAGAGGGGCATTGTGGGAAACTCCCGCCCGCCCCCCGCCACGCCCCGCCTGCCGCCCGCCAATCGCCGCGCCGAAGCCGCAGCCACGCCCCTACCCGCCACGCCCTGTCGCGCCACGCCCCGGCCCCCGCGCTAGGGTACCGTCGGGCTGGCCGGGGCCCGGGCAGGCTGCGGAGCGGGGCGCCCCGGGCCGCAGCGCCCTGAGACTGCCAGGTCAGGGTCTGGCTTCGACCGTGCCCCGTTCTCCCCTCGCGTCAAGTCTCCTCGCATTTGAGATTGAATTTAGGTGCCCCAGGGCATCCAGCGGTGCCTCAATCGTTTTATGTCCCGTGCTTGTTTACATACTAATCGCTTCTGATTATTTTTTCCTGGGCAATTTCATCTTATTACATACAGAATTAAAGCATCCAGCTCCAAAGAGGTATCTTTTGAAACACACATCACTGTGCCTAAGTAAAATAAATTGCCTTCCCCCACTGTTCCCAGGTTTTCCCTTTTGTTCACTGGAAGAGAATGAGGAAAACTCTCCAGGGAGACATCAGCATGGGACTATTTAAGCACATGAACTGACAGTGACAAGATTAAAAGTACTGAAAAAGGTCAAGGTCTGGGACAATACAGAAATTACAGCAGGAATTATGCACAATCAGTGCTTTATTTTCTGCATCCCAAACTCTTCCAAGGCAATATGATCCCAAATAGAAAGATGTAAGAAAAAAAGAGGAGAAGCATAAAAACTCTACAGAGGAGGTCAGCCCTACAGATTTCAGAGCTACTCCTTCTCCACGAGTGACACTCTTGAGTTGTCTTGCCCCTTTTATGCCATTCTTGTACCATGGCACAGCCAGTGGCATGATCTAAAGTAAATCAGGTAACAGCATTTAGCTGCTGCCCATATGCACCAGTATGCAAATGTTGCAAAATCTTGGGCGTCAGTCAGACTTACAATAGTCAGTAGGTTCTTTACATGTGATTCTTGCTCCTTCTCCAACCATGTTTAAAGGTTCAGCTTCTCTATACTTACCACACACAATGTATACAACTTCCACCTCCACTTCAGCAAGGACAGGCTCTCCAAGACAGCCAATTAACATTTTCCTGTACCTTGTTGACAGTAGAGAAGGGTGATGGAAAGTGAATCTTTTTGCTACAGTTGAAGCATTTAAAAGTTTTAACCAAATTTCAAAATTATAGTCAATTCCTCTGCATAAATGATGCATATATTATCTGTATGCACATATGCTTCCCTCAATATGGATATACATCTTCTCCACAAAACCTCGGAGTACTTTTAGTTACTAATGAAACACATAGAAGAAATCTTAATTAAGCAATGTAATGCATGGCTTATTAGAAGCAAAACCTAAAGATTTTTTGCAGAGCAGTTAAAAGAAGGTCTGTATCCTGCTCTGAACTGTGTACTGAAAGATCTGCAAACCAGCATGGAGCTCCACTGAAACCATCGATACCTTTTCCATGGAGAGCTGGGTCCTCAGTTGGAAATTCTCCAGCTGAACCTCCAGGGAAGTTAGCAGCTGATATTGCCAGTGAATACATGCAATTTAAGAGCACATGACAATGATTTTTTGCAGTAAGACAGTAAGTCACTTTGAGGTGGAACTGTCAAAGATCAATTCAGACCTAGCTCAACAGCCAGCCTCAAGGATGAGGAGCCCCTCTCCCATTGATGGTATCTTTGAGGTTCTGGTGGTGGTCATATGGTCTGTTGCTATGTGAAGCTGCCAATGGCATGTTAAAAAAAACCAGTATCTTTGATTGCAAATTATTTTTGCACTTGGAGAGGAAAAGTCTGCATCATCTCACAGCTTTATTCTCTTAGCCTTTGGTCCGCATGAGAACAGCTCTGTGGCTTGCACCCCAGCTAATCGCCCCACTTCCCCCAGAGCATCTGGAGCAAAGCCTAACATCTCATCAGAAATTCCAATCCCTCTCCCTCTCTAGAGAACATCCACAGCACTGAGCCACGTCCCCCTCCTCCTCCAGCATAAAGCCCATGGTAGCTCCCGCTTGTCAATAACCATTGTGCCCACATGACCACACTTAACGCTGTGCTCCGGGATTACCTGCTTTTCCTCTGACTGCTGCAATTTGCATGACTCATTTGCGACATGAAGTGCTAAATCGACTTCCCGTGTCTTTTTCTGAATATGAGCAATTATGAGAGAGTCTGAGGCTGGTGAAGGAAAGCCCTGCTCACACAATCACGCCTGTGCCATAGCTGGCAATGCCTCTGGCTCCAGAAAGGCAGTGACAGCAGAAACTCCATCAGAGCATCACATTTGCTCCAAGACGTGGCTGCAAACACACTGCTGGATCAGGAGGGAAAGGATGAGCAGAAAAATAGGTTTTTAACTTGTTTTGCCAGTATCTGGGATTGTCATGCTGGCAAAAGCCTGAATTCCCATAGCTGGCATCTCATTTCTTAAACTGGCAACTCAGACAAGGGTTGGGTTGTCGGGTTAAGGAGGAACACCTCATATCTCTCCATGGTCACTCCTCTGATCATCTGGGAGAGCTGACAAGCCTTAGCATGTGGGAAGCTCTTTTTCCTGGGTGGGAACTTCTCACCATACTGCATGACTTGAATAACAGGGTGGATAGTGGTAATGACAGAGGAAATGAAGAGAAATGGAGGGAATCCAGTCTTTAGGAAGGAGGTTTATTACATTACTTGGATGCCTGTTAAATACCTTTCTGAACACTTCAGCGTGCAAAGGGTTTGTTTGCTGTGGTAAGTTTTGTTCAGAGTGGGAGGCACTGAAAATTGTATTCCTAATAGTAAAGAGGTGGATATATGAAAAGGGAGATTGGGGAAAAGGGATGAGGCAACTCTACTCATTTGGTCTGCCAAGCTAGCCAGTAAGAAATGTTTACTTTAAATGCTTTGTATTCCTTAAGGTCATACACAATTAATCCTCAAGATAACCTCAAAAATTCACCCACTGGGAAAACATATAAAAATAAATACATATTTTTACACATACATGAATACACATGTATTTGTATCCCCTCACCTTTTTTTTTTTTTTTTTTTGAATGACTGAACAGGCAGGCAGCTTCCCTTCCCAGATCCAATGACAATAGATATGCCCATAAAAACATTTGCTTTTGGTCAGGATCTGAAGTTCAAGTAGAGCGCTGCTTATCCATCAGGTAATTGAGGAGTGCTGAGGCTTAACATGGAGCAACCCACCCACAGCTCAGCATATCACCCTCCTGAGCAGAGCTGCTTCACCCTGCAGCTCTGCTAATGCTGGCTCCAATTAGCTCTCTGGTAAGTTGCTGCTTTCTGATATATATAAATATATATATCTATATTTACCATTTTTTGTCTGTTTTGCAGCGCTGCTTCTCTTTCTGTGCGTAGGCTGCCATAGCTAGAAATAGGCGCTGATTCCTGTTGCCAAGGTGTTCAGTGGAGGTGACAAGAAGTGCCTGATCCTGGTTTGGAAGTGCCTGGGTGATGCCCTTTCACAATTGGCATGGATCACACCCAGGTTTTTACCAAAGAAATTAAAAATAATAATAATAATAAAAAAACTAAATAAAAAGCTAACCAGAACCTCAGCATTTCTTTAGACAGTGGTTTAGACAACCCAACAGACATGGACTTATGCTACAGTGGTTGTCTTTCCTCAGCTATATCACCACAAAGTTAAGGCTTAGAACTTGTACTTTTCTCCTTACTGGAGATATATATATATATTAAAAAAAGAAAGTACTAAAACTCATGTAAATACAATTTAAGATTAATCCAATTACAAAAGTTAAGTCATTTGTGGTTTCTGTGAGGACCATTTGAAGCCCATAGGAGACAGAATCAACAAAATGAGAAATCAATCACTTTTTGAAGCACAAACTGAAGGAAGACAAAAACCAGGAGCATTACTCATCAAACATGCTTTTGTTTCTAATTACTGCCTCTTATAGATCACCTTATTTTAGTTAATCTTAGTGTGTTTTATAGATTGAAGGAAGTCACCACTTGCCCTATGTCACAGACCAGGAATCTGAAGCATAGAGAAGGGTTGACAGAAATCACCAGCACACCATGAGCAGGACTAGACCCAGAATCTCATTTCCTTGATCCTTGTCCATCACTCACTCTCTCCAGGGCATGGCTCTTGTAGAATTAATCTATATATGGGTGCAAGCTTTTGCTCATTGCTTCTAAACTGCAAGCCAATGAGGTCCATGTTTCTAAAACACTCAGAGCAAATGAACCAGGAAAGGGAGAGCCAGGAATGAATCTACCATGTAATACCTGTTGGGGTGGCAAAGTCTGTGCAGTTGGAAAATAGGTACAAGCAATAGCTAACAGAAAATGTTGAAGACCTGCTACCCACACCACATTGTGAGAGGTATTGCAACCTGAATTTGGACAGCCTTCTTCTTGCCCTATGATGGGAATCAGCCTGAGAAACAAGTATCAAAATCCAGGCATGAATTCAAACAGTAGCATGCTTTTCAAAGAACAGCATGTACCAGAGTGTGATAGGTAGTGAGGCTGACAGCTCATCACCCAGCATTTCTCCATTGTATGTGGGTTTCTTTTTTAATCACAGACTCCCTGCAGCACTGCCTGCTGTGTGATGCTTCAAGGGTAACACCGAGCCCCGAGGAGATTCGTAACCAATTGTTAATCACCAGTCAGTGTTTTGTATGCTCGGAGGAACTGAGCTCAGCTAAAACTACACTGAAGGTAACTTCCCCAATCAGTCACAGTCTAATGATTTTCCTCTTAAAATGTTACATATTACTTGATGCTGCTAACAAGTGCCCTGGATCAATAGTTCTGGCAAGTGAAACTGCCTGTTTGGAAAGCAAGGGGCATCCAGCAGCAGCAGGAGAAAGAGGGCAGCTGCCATGACCTCTGAAATGATGACAGGTTAGATTGTGTGTTCTGGTGCTGGAAGTGGGCACCACTTGGGAGAGCTGTTCTGTTACAGTACTGCATGGAGGCCCCATGTGAAGCAGACCAAAAGGACTGGATAGGGTGAAAATAAACCTCTCATTCCAATTTCCTTTTCTTGTGATAATGAAAGGTAGGGAGCAGCAAAGACATTCTTTGTGTTAATAGCATCAGGGTGACGCTTAGGAGAGAAGAGCTGCTTGGGCTTTTTCCCTCTTCAATATCACATTCTTTTGCTACTTCAACCTCTTTAGCCCAAAACCAAGGCACTTCTGAAAATCTGCATGAACCACAAATGTCGTGCAGGCCAGTGTGTTCTGATTTTCAGAGTGTGCTGCCTTCCCCAACCTCTAAAGCAGCCTTCTTTAAGAAGCTTTGAAAAGGAGGCACCAAAGCCATCTGCCATGCTCCCATTTTCAGTTTCAGCTTTAGCTGGAACTATTACTTCCATCACTAGTATTTCCTGCAGAGGATAATCTCTTGGTTGCCATTACATGGATGCATAGTACTCATATACGAGGTCCCTTTCCTAGTAGAATACTGGTGCACTACAAATTACTGTACAATTTGTGAAGCCCTCTCTGAACAGTGTAATTTTCACATCTGCACTAGGACATCCATTGACAAGTTCCCCAGATGGTCAGCAAAGCCACAGAGCCCCCCAAGTAGAAGAATTTACTTTTCCCCACATCTATTCAAAATAGCAAAGATAACTCTATCCACTGTCTGGATGATGCTTCTGGGCTGCAAGGCACCACCAAGCATGCACTAGCAGATTGGTACCACTTGGCTTATGCCCCCTTCAGCATCGGCCTTCCCAGATTCCACTTCTGTAGAGAAAGAATTTAATATTAAGGGGGTTGTATCACACAGTTGCACTCAAGTGCCATTATCATTATTAAATGTCATCGGCCTTTGCTTAATTTCCACCCATTATTGATAGACATAATTCTCCACTAATCTCAAAAAAGGGAAGGGGCAGAAGCTTCAGTTAAAAACCCACCTTGTTGCTTTTGATCTTCTCAGCCTAGCAACGTGCCAAATTAGCAGGGCTCTGCGGTGTTGAAGAGGGACACGCTGCACACAGCGCCGCACGCGGGGAAACCAAGGGATCGGATCTTTTCCAACCATCAGAAAAGCACACAAGTTGTACTTGCATTTTCTACAGAAAATATTTATTTGCAAGAAATTAAAAGCATAACATACTTAACTACATACATGTTAAGGCTACAAAAGCAGGTGGTCTGTTCTTTTGTAGAATCAAGCAGACGATTTAAAAAGGAAAAACGGCAATTTCTTTCCACCCAATGGACGTGTCTGCAGTGTGAACAATCAGGGGGGACTGGATCCAGATGACAGCATTTGTACAAAAGTAGAGAGGCCACTGAACACACTTTACAAAAAGTTATAAACAGATTTCTGGCAAAAAGAACAGAGCTGTGTGCAGTCAGAAGAGACTCCGATGTGGTTTACCAAGGGGTTTAGGGAGGAGTTAGTGCTTTTGCATTAGTATCACTGTCCTTTTCATCTTAGACAGTTTTAAATGTTTGCACAAACCCATACTGTATCCACATGAACAGAGGGAAAGGGAAAGATCAGCTGAAGTGCCTTAAGGGTGTCACAGGCAGAGTGACTCAGTCACAAGGTATTGTTTTGCAGGGCCCAAGGTGATGGCTTTGGCCCTGGATATGTATTTCACTTGAAAATAGCTTAAAAACTGCCAGGTAATTTACCTTTGTAAGGCCAGGGAATCTCAGGGAAACTGTGAAGTACTAACATCAAGTATGGTGGCCCTTTGAGAGCAAACTGCTTCCTCTGGCCAGCATCTACTACCCTGGGGCGGTCAGGGCAGTAGTGCTCCTGAAGAAGGGGGATCTTTAGGTCCTCTCACAGAAGACCAGCTCAACAATTTGTGCTCCTTGAGCTCTTACCTCCCAAGGGCCACTTTCTAAGGCTAACTTACACCATTAAAAAGAAACCAAAACCCAACATTCAAAGCAATAATTCTGCAGAACAAAAATGACACCCAAAGATACAATAAAGCCTAAAGTAATAGTTTGGTTGTTTGTTGGTTTTTTTTTGTACCAAGCCAGAGTTGTCCTACAGAAGGCCAGTTTATGTATACACACAAAATGACACAGTGCAGCAACTTTCAGTCAACAATTGCTAATAGGACTGATTTCAGACAGCAATTCACACGACAGTTTTACAAGTGCTCGGTGATGTGGAATGTGAACAGGTTTCAGAGAGAAACACCTGGACTTTCTGTTGCACCAAGTGGAATGTGCCCTCTGTGTTCAGGTAGATGCCTTTATTTAGCAATGCTTACTATGTCAAAAAACAATTCTGCAGGTTTGTTTTTTTTTAATTGCTCACCATGCTCACATGCACAGACAGACACACTCTTGCATTTGCTCTTGCTAACTGCACAAATGAAGAAAGCAAAATGCCGTTACATCAGCACCATTGAATTAAAATCTGATATGGCAAAGTCAGATATGAGCAGAGTTCCATTAAAAGAAATTGATTACCTGCCTCTGCTTCCCTGTCTCTCCCTTCCACTCCCTTAATTATGGCCTGCTAAAGTACAGAAAGATTTTTACCTGCTGTTTGGAAGGGAAAAGGGTATACACCATAAAGGTCAGATATGCATAAACAGGACTGCATAGCATTAAAGAGCAAGGGGAACAGTAAAGCTAAAACAAGGAGAGAACAAATGAAAAAACTGTCATTGCTGATTTTTGGATTCCAGAACTAGAATGTTTCCTTGTGATGTCAGGTGTCCCTTCACTTGCCATTTCTTTCATCTTTTCTGTAAGACAGGTCTACAAATCCAGCTTTTCTGTATTTTGTTCTCACCTATTCAGTTCCAACTCTTGGAGGAAGAGTATGGAGATGGGCTTTAGGACAGAGAAGAGACTACTGGTCATAAAGAATATCCAAACTCCATTTCAGCCTCATGAATGAGAGTTACCTGCAAGATGCACTCTTTTCTACATAGGAAGTCAATTAATATATATACACTGATAAAGGAGAAAAAGGCCTGACATGAAAACCACCAAAAAAAAAAAAAAATTCCATCTCAATCCTGGAGTCTCCAAAAGATGCTGATCATCTAAGCAGTGTGGTATTAACTGGGACCACACCCTCAACATAGCCCTGAACGTTCACTGTCATTTTACTGGCCAAGAGACTACAATATGTGGTCAGTTGACTGAATCCTTACATCTTGTCTGTGAAGACTTTAACATGTAAGCCAGCTCATTCATCTTTGCAAACCCCAGAGTTAACAACACTACAGTGCAAAGCAGCCATGCATCATAGCACTACACTACTTACATAGCCTAGTATAACTTTTGTAGTTACAAAGTACTGACCTACCACTTCACCTTCAGAATACAAAATGTTCCCTTTCTAATTAGTAACTTGAGAAAGAAGTATTTTAGTCACCAGGAGCATAAAAATACTCCCTATATTTCTGTTCTTAGCTGCGTGGGTTTTGTACAGTGGCCTCTTGGCATTAGCTGGAATCTAGAGCCCAAATACTCAGTGGAAATCCCTCCCAACGTAGCAATTAGTATCATTCATTTACTTGACCTACATTCTAAATGTGTCTAGACAGGATTCATCACTGATAGCTTGGGGGGATGGGAGTGGAGAGGTGGGTTGGTTTCTTTAGCAGGAAAAATACCAAACCAAACCAACAAAGAAGTCTAGTTTTTACATTAATTTTCATCTCTACATTAGAAAAACAAGAATACATTGAGATACACCGTGACATGGAGAGAGATGGAAGAGGTCCCTTGGCAGTATAAACCAGACCTGCAGCCTCCAAAAGTGGTAAATGAGTGTGCTGCATTGTATCAACTGGGATCTGAGCTAAGAACCTCTGCCTAATCTACTGTTAGTATGTGCTGCTGAAAGATACTGAATTGTATGAAGAGAAATGCAGCAATGAGCTATAAATAGCCTGGAGAGAAAAACCAAACCAAAACAAAACATCATCTATACACTGGTAACAAGGCTAGATCTGGCACATGCCCTGCACTTGATACTTTTAAATATATATATTCATACATAAAATAATGCCCTACATTCCTTTGTAGCTTATCTCCCTAGAAGCAAAGAGCTGACAGATCTAGACATGCTTTAAAGCTATAGGCCAAAAGGTAAGTTTACTAGTGTGTATAAAGCTATGCTGACAAGCAACATGATGTTACAGCTGAAGACTAAGGATGCCTCAAGTCCTCTAGTGGAAATGGTAATTAAGTAGCACATAAGGCCTTTCCCCACTCTGTCCATACACACACATTATTCCACAGCACCAAGTCCCTCATCATTGGCAAAAGTGTACTGGCAGAAAGCTATGACCTCAAGTAATATAGCTGAGCTAATTAAAAGCAGTTGTACTGGCATCCTCCCTGAATACCCCTTACAACTCCTTCACTGTGCCCTTAACACAGAGCACATCCAGCTACCTCTCCACAGCATCTGCAGTGCATCAGCTTCCACACTTGGGTCACCCATTCTGGGATGGCTGAGGCTGGCAGTGTCTCCTGCCTCCTCTGTCCCCATGCTGGGTACCCAACACTGGCATAAACTACCTGTGGAGATAGTGAGGTCCTTGTCATGTAAGAGCCTATGGGTAGGTGATGACAGGAGATTCTTTGGCCCCTAGTATCTAGCAGAGACACCTGTTCTATTAAGGCCCCTGAAGAAAAATTATCACAAACATGACAAAGTAAAGCAAAGGTTTTCCTTACTACAAAGAAGTAATATCTAATATAATGAATCTCCAAGCAATGTGTGTGCTACAACAAGAGACTCCCTAAAAGAATATCTAAAAATAACTTAAAGGATTAAACAAATTAAAATTCTAGAAACAGATTATCAGTTAGAAGAAAACTGGTATGGCCATACTGGCTTGGATGAATTAGTTCAGAGGCCTGACCCAGATCCTGGCCAGTTTAAATGACCCAGATTAAAATCACTATTTCCCTATCAGATCTGAACCAAGATGCACAAGTTATGCAAACAAAAGGGCAAAGCTTTAATGGTGACTAGTGCAGTAGGTTTTGGAAGAGGGGCATTGTTTGGGGTTTGTGAAATAATTTGTCCTTTTAAGTGCTGAGAAATAATTCAGTTTTGGTTCACATACAGTGAAGGCAGCTGTATCTGCAGCAGGAGGTGATCCTTTCCACTGGTCATGGGCATGAGCTGAGGCAGAGCAGCCTCCTACTTATGCACAGTGCAAACTGCAAGAGGAGTAAGAGCAGTAAGAGCAAACTGCAAGAGGAGTAAGAGAGTAAGTTCAGCAGCCTGGGGCCTCTTTTGCAGGAGACTTAACCATTCAGTTGCCCTCAGAGGTGGTAAACCATGGGTGCTCTGAAAAAAGAGACCACTTAAGGAATTTCTAAGCTATGACCTTGCCTACTTGGACTGACCAGCCATATAGAAATTCATTCATAGATTCATAGATTCATAGATATTAGGGGTTGGAAGGGACCTAGAAGATCATCTAGTCCAACCCCCCT
>JAOEGS010021562.1:58272-75580 GCA_025447755.1 Corythornis vintsioides | reverse complement strand
CTAGTCCAACCCCCCTGCCCGAGCAGGATCACCTAGACCAAGTCACCCAGGAACAGATCCAGGTGGGTCTTAAGTGTGTCCAGAGATGGAGACTCCACAACGGAAAGGTCAGTCCCAGCTTTCTCTTGTCACTTTGCTGACCTCATGTGGCTAAGCAACACAGCCATCCCTTGCGGCACCCACCAGTGTTTGTTACTTATGTGAAGCCTTAATTTGTTTGAAAACCCCCAAACCCACACAAAAGTTGTCGGTGGATACTGGAATGATTCAGAGGACCCAACAGGATCACTGGGAAGAGAAAGACACTTTAAGGAGGAGAGTGACCAATGCCAGGAAAGGAACACTTGCAAAACAAACTATAACAGCAATTCTCCTTCTCCTCTCATTGCCATCAAAGGTGAGATAATAAAAAGGCACTTGCTTAGAAGAATGGGGCATTACCTAGAAAGCACATCTGTACAGAAAATCTCACTACTAGCTCATGGAGTCAGGCACGCATTTCACTGTCACTAATGTGAAACACCTTCTTAAAATGGCACAGTAGGGACTGATCCACAGCCCCCTGTAATTCACCAAATTCTTTCCATTCATTTAACTGAGTTTTGAGTCAGAGCCAAGGGTGGCAAATAGGATATTGAAGAGAAAAAGTCTAGGGAGAAGGAAGAATAAGAAAGAAGCTGGTGTGGCAGCTGTTGTAATAAAATACAAATCCAATATTTTACAAAATAGAATACTTGCAGGAAATATCTACTGTACATGGTAAAAAATTACTTGCAAGGCTAGGTTAGTTTTTCCCTTATTTATCATTAGGAGAAAAAGAAAAAAAGAGCTTCAAAATTCTTTCTTCTTTTTTAAAATAGATGACTTCTGGTAAAGTGTAAAGTAGCCATGCCAGCCTGCTGAATTAGGATTTTCACATTAAATCTATGCTCAATGGAGTCTGAGTGCCCTTCTGTAATAACTAGTTAAACCCTGCTCAGATCCTGGGGTCAGTGTGACTGTGCCACTGCATGGACAAATTTCAAGAGGCACAGCTCAGGCATAGACAGGGTACTGACAGAGGGAGAACCCTTAAAGGCAACAGCTGTATGGGACAAGGAGGAAACAAAGCAGAGAGAAGACTACTGGACCAGGATCAGTCCTGAATACAGCTCTTGGCTTTTCCATTGAACTTGGGCCACTTACTTCACTTCTCTATGTGCCCATCTCATCCCTTGTTTGCTTTCTCTCCTGCCTACACACCCAACTCCTCAGGTCAGAGGCTGTCTTGACATACAGTTAATACAGTATCAACCACCTCCAGGTCTGAAGTGTGCCTAGCAGGGTCTACCTATGACCCTTCCTTTTCAGCTAAGCACTTGGTCTAAGATCACAACTCTGGAAAAGGAGGTAAGAGAAAGATAAGCCATATGGCTTTATTTTAGGGCAATTCAAGTCTGGGGAAAAGAATTGGTTATTTGTGAGTCTGATTTCAGAGTTTGCCCATATCCTCTGCAGGGTTAGGGAAGCTCAGTTCTCTCCATTGCGACTGCCTGAACAAAATTTTGCAAAGCTAATAAATACTATTTACAATGGTAACAGGAAAATGGCAAGGAAAAGAAAACACAGGACAATCTAAGACCAGGTCTGCATAAGAAATTCCAACAACACATCTAGAAGCCAATAAATTAAATCCATATGGTTCTCATAGGAGGCACTTCTGGTTTAAACCTTACATTGATTTAGTCTGTTGGGAAGGAACTGATTTAAGCTAAACAGATTAGCCTTAAGCAGACTAAAGGACATCCCTCCAAAACATTGCATAAATTTAACAACACCTGCTTTCTAAACAGATTTAGTTAAACTAGTGTAATTCTCCCACACAGAGTGTGACAAGACATCAACTGATCTTTGCTTGAATTCCATAAATAGGCTGGAGAGGAGAAGAGAAAGAGCTAGGGGGGACAATTCAGCAGCATCATTGCCCACCCCTTTCCTCTTTGTGCTGTTAGCTCAGCAGGCTCTTTCTTGTCCCTTCAGAAGCAGGCCACATACATGCTTCTCAATCCCCACAAAAGGTTCAAGTGCTGTAGACTGGTAGGCATGGATCTGTGGTTAGGTTCTGAGCAGCATCATGCTGCACCTCCTCTTTCTCTCAATTACCTTCTCCCAAGAAACCTATCACCCACATGCTCCATCAGTTTTGCATATTTCACTCTTCTACAGAATGTCTTTGTGCTGAGAAGAGGCTGCGTGCCCGCACGCACCCACCCACCAGTCACCAGCACACTGCTGGCATCATCTGCCAGCACAATTCAATCCTGCCCTTGCCGTAATAGACAGGAAAGGAATAAAAGCAAAGACAGGGACTGTGTGTGAAGCAAGGAAGGGAGTTACAAAGACAAGAGATCCCATCTGCAGTCACAGCCTCACCAGTCAATGCAGAAGTTGAACTCCCTCTCTTTTGTGCTTTGGTTCACTGAGGATGACAAGTCAGGGGGACTTTGGTTGAAAATATGTGGGAAAGAGGGAAGTCGAGAAAAAAGGCCTTTTTTATTTTTAAGAGGTGGCATTGACTCTTCTATCTATTTCAATTATCTTCAGTGTTTCATTTCCTTCTAGGTCAGAGTTGACTCTGCAGAGAACAACAAAAAAAAAAAAAAAAAATCAAAACAACAAAGGTTAACACTAATAGTTTTTAAAAGCCCATATCCTGCTTGAACTAGCTAACTCAGAATTTACCAGGTACTTGTCACTTGGAATATGGTTAACACATTGAATTAGTCATCTCTTTGGCTCAAGGTGTAACTTTGACACAAGAGCTCGGAATTCATGATTGAGGTGATATAGCTCATCCTAGTCCTCAGAATAGCATGCTTCCAAACAAAATCCCTCTCTCCACTGTTTAGTGTGCTTTCTGCTTCTTGTTAGCAGAGACCAAGACCTAGGCCAGCAGGACAACGGCAGGACAAGAAAAGGTAGAGTGGAAAGAAAATTCATACATAAATATGTAAACCAGTGAATCTCTCATTGCAGATACCCCAAAAACTTACATTTATGCTAATAAAACAACAAAGAAGAAGTTATGAAGAAGCTCTATGTTCAGTAGTTCAGATTACTTTACAGGTCAGTAAATCTCTTAAGATTGAGTCCTGCAAACTTTCCACAGTAATACTTTAGTAAGATCGCCACTGTGAGAAGCTTCAGCTCTTCACACCCTAACCTCAGAAAGCCCAGTGAGTCACAGCCTCACACTTCCACCCAAGTGGCAAAAGCTTCTTCCTTTAGGAGACACAGAAGTTAAGTGCTTAAAAAAGTGGGTAGCCACAACTAACAGACTTACAGGGACTAGGTTTCTGGCAGAAGCACTGCGTTTGGGTGCTGTATTACTACAATACTGTTGCAACCACTTCTCCAGAGTAACAATAACTTTGCCTATAAGCTGTCCAGATAGAGACCAAACTCTTCATGTTTTGCATTGCCCAGCATAGTTGAGCCCCTAGTCTTACTGGTGGCCTCCAGGCACAAATGCCAGTGACTCTAAACAGCTTATGACAAGCAGCCCACCCTGCACTCACCTGTGCTGCTGCAGGCCCAGCAGCACCGACTTCTCTAGCCTCGTCTCGTTGGCTATTGTGAACTGCATGACATCATCCTGCTGTGTGCCTGGCATGGCTTCCAAGGCCAGTGCTGTGTACTTGGAGGTGTCTGCTTGCCTGTCATTGCGATCTGCAGAGGAGATTGGGCTTGATGACTCCTCCACTTGGTGAGGCTCTTCATAAATTAGCAGACTCCTTGACCTCACTGCATACAAAGAGAGAAGGCAAAAAGAGATGAGAAACAGGCAGCTCAGAGAACAGCCCTGGTCATTTCAGGAAATGGAAACAGAGCAGAACTTAAGTTGCAAAGGTCTTTTCTTTTGTAATTTGATAGCTGAGGAAGCTATTTTTGAGGGATCAAAAAGCTCTGAATTATTCACAAAACAAGAACAAAATGAAACAATCACTATGCTAATATAGACTGAAAGCAACTGGTTCATTATGAGTATATAACACTAACAATTCCTCACTCAGTCCATGGACTTCTTTGTTGATTCTGGCAGAGGACACACCAGCTCATATCAGTTGTGCATTTTAACAGTATGCACATTTGCTACTGAGTAGAAATCTTGCTGCCTTTTGCAGACCACTAACTTAGTTCCACAAACAGAAACAAAACTGTTTTAAACAGAAGTACCAAGCAAGTTAGTGGGGAAAGGCTTTGCCTATGTCTATGAAGTCTTCTGCCATCAGAACAGCTTGCCAAGCCCTCCTTTGAAAGACACAGGTATATCAAGGAATGACTCGCTAATAAGCAGAGGAGCGAGAGGTGCCTGAGGAGGCGGTTAGGGATGGGGGTGGAAAACAAGTGCCAAAGCACAACCAAGCAAGGAGCAAGACTAGGATAGTTGTCACTTACCAATGGAATCTGTGTAGGACTCTGGTGAGGAATGCTGCCTGGGCAACACCATCTTCGTAGCAGAAGGATATGGCCCATAGCTCTGAGAGAAGCTGCCAAAAACTACTGCAAAGCACAGCACCACCATCTGGAAAAGAGAGGGTGCAGAAGTAAGTGCACGAGCTACATGCACTCACATCAAAACTAAACACAAAGCAGATCTGATACTTCTTCAGAACAAATCATTTGAGGCTATTTTTATCACTACACACAGTGTCTCTTAGCAAAGGCACAAATACAATCACAATTGAGTGTTTTAAAGTGCAGATTTCAATGTTGGAGTTTGTTTTTAATATCTGCCACCACTTTGGCCTGCAGCATTATTTAAACCCAATGCTGAAAAGCAGACACAACCATCATGTGTGTTTTACAGATGCTGGTGGGATTTTCCAAGGTTATTTCTGCTGCTGGCCCTAGTCTTACTTTGAAGTGACAGAGAGGCAGGCATACTAGCAGAACAACTTAGGCCTTGAAAATAATTTCCATAATAGTTTTTATGTATTATTTTCTAAAATAATTTTTATAGCACTAGTATAAAGTGAAGTTCCTGGCTGCATATAAGGAGGGAAAAGGGTAATGTTGCATTTGAATCCTTTTCTTATCCTGACTACTATTATTCAAAGAGGATATAGGTATATAGGTACATTTATAGCCTTAATAAGTTTGTTGGTTTTTTTTTTTTTTTTTTTTATGAGCAAGTTTATTTTACTGGTATCAAAAGAACCAAGCATCAAAGATTACCCTCGTTTTTGTTTTACAACCATAGACAACATTTTTCACATACAGTATTGTAGGATATAATAGAACAGGTCACTCAGGAGTAGTGCACCTTCTTACATCATCCAGCACCCAGTCAAAAGCACATGCCCAGTCTTCTCCAAAATGTAATGCCTTCCCACAACAATTAGTCTTCATCAGCCAGGAGTCTCACCTACCTCAATACTAACTATCAAATTATTAAGTTTCCCAAGCTGAGAATTTGCATGTGAGGGGCTTTGAAAGAACAAGGGATGTGCATTTGAGCAGTGAAAAGATATTCTGATTCCCCTACAATTCTCAGCTTTACGGACACTCACCATAAGACAGGTCCCTGTCTGTGTGCTAGCTGCCTTACATGAACGGGACACTTTCCCAGCAACTATGGCTTGGAGTCTCTGCAACTGCTGTAGAAGTGTTCTGGAAAGCAAAGACAACAGTCAAGTGTCACACACACTGATAACCCTGCTGTTTAAATAGTGTTTTGCTTCAAATTCCACACCTGGCAGAAACTCAGCATTTATAATTAAGGTACAGATAGTTAAAGCCTTCTCATGAAGTCAAGAGCAAGGAATGTTTTTAATTTTACCAAGTT
Source organism: Corythornis vintsioides (assembly GCA_025447755.1). Lineage (NCBI taxonomy): Eukaryota > Metazoa > Chordata > Aves > Coraciiformes > Alcedinidae > Corythornis > Corythornis vintsioides. The sequence continues at coordinate 69,753 of JAOEGS010021562.1, read as the reverse complement.
TGTAACATGTATCAACACTGAAACATTCGGAAGGATCATTTTGCCTTTCCCTCAACTGACGTCCCTAAACATTTATTTCTTTTATGCTTTTAGAAAGCTGTTATAAACAAAAATTGTGTTCAGTTTTTCTACACAAAACAATTCTGGTAAGCTTATGAACAACTTGTCATACGCAAGTGACTAGATGCATGCATAACCTGATTCTATGAATTCATCAGCAGTTTCACTGTTGTTTGAAAAGGTGCAGAAACAGGTTTGTATCTGCTCTAACTGGTGGCAGAGGTAGACAGCTACCTCCTTTTTCTGGAAACCTGCTCTATGGTGGTTTTGACCACATGAGACTGTTTTCAAAGAGAAGGCCCTGCAGACATTCACAGGCACAGACTTAATTTCTCAAATTCATGTAATAAATAAAGCACTTTACCACTATTTGCTAAATCCTCTGAGCCAACAGAAATCACAGATGCTTGAAGTGGCTACTCTATGTCTTCCAGAGAGCCTAAACCACAATGACAATTCTCTTGTAGTTGGAGTCAAAACAGTCTCAGACCAGGAGGATATCCTTCTGCTATATCATCAATTACTGCAGCCAGGATATTAGTCAATTAAACTGGAAATGATCTCAAAGTATGATTGATGAGCATTTTCACAGCAGTTTTCATTTTGTTTTCATCAAGCTTTTTAACAGACATGGAGTAACCAAATACCTGGCCTTCACACAAATATGCTACAATTTATTCCAAGATGCTAAATTTGCTGTTTGCTTCCAACTTTATTTTTCTCTTCCCCTGTAAGTCTCACAGCAGATTGTTGAGGATAACCACCACAAAAGTCCAGGCAACAGCTTTGAGGGCTGTGACGTCAAACGTGAAAGCAAGAGGCAAGGTCAGGATGTCAGAGAAAACAGAAGGATTATTTTAAGATCAAACTGGCTAAAAGATAATTGTAGGACAGACCCAGAGGTGCCTTCACAGCCCAATATACACAGGTCTGACTATTATTATAGATTTTTTTAATCATCAATGCTCTTGGCTAATTAGGGTTTAATGAATTCAAGGACTTCAGGAATGCATTCCGAAATGAGCACAAGGCATGCTCACAGCATAGATTTATCTGGGCCACCAGATCCTTCTCAACTTATTAAGGAAAGATATCTCACATGCTCTTGAGAGCATGGTTTATTCTGCAACTCAATATTTAAAAAAAGAAAGTGATTCATCTAATTCAGTCCTTTATTCACTAGTAGAGAGACCACAGCCAAATTAAGATATGAAAACAGTCCATCATGTAAATGAGACCATCTTAATTCCCTGCTCTCTTCCGCATCTCTCCCCAGTTCCTCCTCACATCCAGTACATGGCACAGGGTTCACAAAGACTTGTGTACATGGTACAGCTCAGTTTCTGGAACAGAATGCACCGCATACAGTATTCCCACCATGTGCCACCAGCTGTGTTTTATACAGCAATTCCTTTTTAACCCTGCAGATTCTGTGCTTTTCTAGAAGACTGAACCTTTCCCCATTTCAGACCTGAGTCACCAGGCTTGACACAGAACAGCTCTGCAGAGCGAGGAGGAAGGAGCTCTCCTCCTCCTCCTCCCCAGCTCGGGGGCTGGCAGCAGCAGCAGCCTTGAAAATGCTGATCGCTCTTGCCACTTTTTGTGGAGGCGTCAGCGAGAAAACAGCTAATGGCTGGTGAAGAAATCAGCAGAGAAGAGGCGATTCTCCTCCTTTTGCTCCTTTTGCCTTTTTGTGTCTGATTTTAAAAACCTGCTGGGCAGAGGGGGCCCAGGCAGCTGATTCCAAAACACCCTCTTTTTGGAAAGTATAATTAGGCAGGTAGTCTGAGGTCTTCTATATACACAGGAAGATTCATCCCTCACCTTATTTACCAACTACCTTCACATAATATGTATTTCTCCCACAGATGATGTAGCTGTTGAACAGAGCTACCATCTTCTCCTCAGACAATAAATAAGTTTGTTTGTTCAGAGATGGTGCTGGTTTATTCTGCCACAGCCAAAATTGGGCACTCCTTAGTGCTTTTATTCTCTATTTGCATCTGAATGGCTGAAGACTACATTCTGAGGTCAAAAGATTTCCTTTCCCATGCAAAAGCTGCTTTCATCATTACCGGACATATACAGGGATGACCCAGACTAAGAGAGGGAAAAAGAGCAGCTCTCTGCTGTGCAGAACAGGCACTTATTAAGTTAAACTACAATGCTCCCTCTAAATAGCAGCAAGAAGGCCACAAATGCTTTTAGTGAAACACACCACCTATGGCTACATCCTAACAGGAGAAAATGCAATCCCAAGCAGAGTGCATAAGGGGGTTTGCACACACAGGGATTATTTTCACTATGTCTGTCACATTTCCCAGTGATATTCAATTAGAGGGTCACCTCTGTAGGAGGTGTGAACGTGCTTTCACGCTTTTCTCTGCCAATGGAAGCACCTCATAGGAAAGCTGTAAAGTGACTGAAGACTCCTGCTCTCCCTTCCACTCACTGCCAGAAAATTCACTCTGCCTGTGATGTCTTGCTTTCATATGCACATTCACATATTCATCTTCAGAAGCGCCTCTTTCACTACTAAAGTAAGGAATAAGTCAAGGCTTCCTTTTTGCTTCCAGTGACACTTTGATTAAGGAGAGAAAATTTGTCATGCCAGGACCTAGCCACCTGCAAGGCTTCCTCAGTGCTTATGTTTAAAATCCAACAGAGATTTAAACAAAATAAACCAGCTTCTAGGGTACAACAAAAACTGTTTATTCTGATCAAGGTTTTTCAGAAAATTTCCCTACTTTGTGAAGAACAAAAACTTATTTTGATAAAGAGGAAAAAAAAAATATTTTGTCTTCCAACTCTACACACAGATTTATTCTGTGCCTGTCCTATTTGTAGGAAAGAGCAAATCCCAAAGAAAGTTCTTCACTGCAAGACCAGAAAAACCTCAAAGCAGAAGAAAATCTACAATGTTTCCTCATTTGAATTACAAAGAAAAAAAATCCAACTTTTAAAAATCAAAGATGTTTCAGCAAAAAAATCAGTCTTGCTGCTTTGAAAACAAGGAGTTGCTCCAGAGCTGCCACACTTTATCAACAATTACAAGGGTGGTCTGAAATGAAGTGCAAGATATTTCATTGCAACTTAAATCCGGGAACCCTTCACTCCTTGAAAATGACTTGGTAAAATGGCTTTACCAGCCTCAAATGAAGGAACAGCCAAGCAAATCAGGGAGGTCTGGCAGCTTTGGTGCCGACAAACCCTTGGTTGGTCAGCCTGAGATGTAATTTAATCTTTGTATGACTGGGAGTTGTAACAATAGCTTCAGCAGCAGCATGAAAAAAATGGAAGAACATCTCAACTCAGTGAAGACATTGCCTTTAAGGTGCCTGTCAGATCAGAGGTCTTTACTACATGGGAGCAACTCTAGCAGGTACTTCCATGCATTGTCCATGTGTGACATTCTTAACCATATGCTAATTGGATCCTATGTCTATTATTTCTCCAGGAGAAGTGATCAATATATTTATAATACAGTCTGAGCAGAAGGGAAAACAAAAGTATTTCTCTTATGTCATACACAGCAGCAGATGTTTTAATAGCATCTTCATGCCCAAACAGCCATGGCTCCCAGATTGACACTACTGGTGGCAGAGTCTGTATTCAACCCCCTAGATCACTGGTAATTTCTGCCTTCAGTCTCAGTGCCAAAATGCGAGTGGTTCAAGCCTTCTTGGGACAAGTCAGTTCAACTCTTGGTGCCAGTTTCCTCTCACACCCTTGGCTTTGCAGTGCCCCACATCTTCATCTGCTACTCAAACCAATGAGAGCCTGGGTCACTTGTGGCTACAAGACATAACAGATAGTAATTTAATAACCTGCTTTCTTAGTTTGGATAAAATTGCCTAGAAAGGAACTTGGATGGGTTTCTTTTAAGGGACTGAGTCACAGAAATTAGGAGAGGAAACATATGCTAGTGTTCTAATACTAAAGATGCCAAAAATGCTGCAGGCACCCACTTAAGAGTAATGAGAATTAAAAACTCCCCTGCATCTTGATCCACAGCCTCCTGTCTTGTCTTTTAAGATGCAGGAATATCAAGGGAGATGATTCTGGATGCAGTTTTCTGGACCACACTTGCACCTTTTACATTACATCTTTTCAGATTCAGAATTTCAGGCTAAGGCAGACTCTCAGGGATAATTCTTCTGAATTTTTTCATGTTACTGAGAAAAACATAGGAATATTTTTACCAGAAGTAATTCTGATTTCATGGTTTGGAGCCAGATTTTAAAATGCAAGCAGGGTTTCCCTGAAGTCTTAGGTATGTATCTGTGAAAATATGTTCTATATATAGATTAACATGCTCTAAAAAAAATGATTGCACATACTGAAAGGAAACTGCTGTTCAATAGTTGTATGTTTTGGAAATCACCCTTCAGTTCATCTCAACTCTAGACAGACTTCTATAAAACATGATACTGACAACACATACACATACATGTGCATGAACTTTTAAGTAGCTATAGCCCAATTTTGCAACAAAGCAAAAAACCCAACTTTGTCTTTATCTACATTTGAATGCATTAATATTTTTACAGAAATCACAGCTCTTATTTTCCTCTTATCTTTCTTCCACTCTTACCATTTTTGACGAGGAAATAACAGCTCAAATGTTTGTAGATCTATTTTTAGATAATCCCTTCAACAGTGTCTTCCATTTTTACTACATTTAACACTCACAGTTGCAACTAAAGCCTCCTGGGTCTCTGCTTTGGACATATTAAATAAGATACATGTGTGCATGACTGTGTGCTAAGTACTTTGAAAAATTAAGTCCTAAATGTATAAATTTGGGCATCTAAGAGCTAATTGACACTGCCTAATTTTGACCATCACTACTTGAACTTTGATTCCTGACTGTACATAGCAAATGAAAGTACCAGCTACAGGATTCTCTGAGGACAAGCTCTGAAACATTTGACCAGTTTCTGGATGCCACTCAAGGCTCTGTGCAAATACCAACAAGGATGCCAGACATTTTAAATTCACCATATGTAGTGCATAATGCACTTTAAACAAGGGTCTGGAACCATTCTCTGAATGAGATTGATGCACAAGTATACACTAAATAAGAAAAGTGGCTTTTTGGAGTTAAGGTGGAAAAAACCACATAATGTGGTATGTTACATAATTCAGGCTTGATGAAAGCAGGCACTTTTACAAATGTCTCAGTACTTCAACTTGAAGCCTTAACAGATTTTAGATACAGTTTGTAATGAGAGAGACAAAAGAGCATTGCTATGAATAAGAAGAATTACTCTGCAGAGGGTCAGGAACATCTGCTTCTTTGCAGGAGACTGCAAATCTGTATCAATGCTATTGCAAAGGGAAGAAAACAATGCAACTCATTCTACATGCCCAAAGTATGAAGGACCTGGAGATAATAACACCTTAATATTTTTAGAGCATGTAGCATGAGACAATTAAGATAATCACATAATAGAGAAGATGCTAAAGGTCCTATCTAAAAGGACAGAAAATACCAACAAAGATGTTCTCATGACTGTATCCACAACAACTTGGTGATGAAAACAGCTGGCAAAATTTAGCTGAACTATGAAGAGCATCTCTAGGCTTGATATGTTGTCCCTGAGCAGTTCATTTGCAGCTGCACCTTTCCTTAGAGCAGCTGGCTTCAGAACCTCCTGAGACAGATCATGGGAGAGAAAACCCTACTCCACACCTCCAGAAAAATTTCTGGTTCTTTTATGTAAAACCCTGGAGGGAGATACAAGAGGCACAGAAATGTCTTGGCTCTCTTCAAACAAGCAGCAGATGTCTTTATGCATGAGCAGTGTGTGGGAGACACTCTCCAGCAAATGACAGTGCTACAGGGTCTGGCTCCATGAAATTAGAGATTGGATCTGGAGATTAGAAACAACACATGCCACTCAATTAGCAATACAGTGGCTGCCAGACAAGCTCTAGGGCCATTTTGCATGATCCGTGGGTCTTACCTACAAAACTCAGCCTCCTCCCACACTTCAGTGCTACCATCATGTTTAGTGGTAATACTCAACTATCACTACAAATGTCTCTAATTAGAAGGTGTTAACAGTGGAGTTATCTAGTATCCACTCATTGGAATTTGCCATCATTAAAGAACACACCAAGCTTAGGCCATGACTGACACTCCACTCTCAGCTGACATCCTCTTAAAAGCTCAGGTGTGCAACATTTTCTGCCATGTCTCCTTTGAGAAAGCCACCACTGAGTCATCCATTTCTTCAGATATGAAGAAACAAGAAGTTGTTTTTACACATCCAAATGAAGGAAATTCCAAAGTGTGAGATGGTTAGAAGGATGTACAATAACTGCAATGACATCTAATAGTCCAGAAGGAACTAATGATGGCTCTCAAAATTCAGTACTGTAATTTCTGGAAGTGTCACACTCCAGATCAAGGTCTCCTGTCAAAACAGTCTTTCACAAAATAAAGAACAGTTCAGAGAGTCAGGCTGTAGTTTATTTGTTATGTATTACTGGCCATGTTTCCTTGGGCAATGGAAGAACTCGAAGAGTGATAAAATGTTTCTCAAGCACATCACAAGCTAGTGAGGCAGTTCAAGACCTGGTATAGAATCATAAAATCGTTTAGGTTGGAAATGATTTAAGTTAAGAAAATCAAGTACAACTGTAAACCTGACACTGCCAAGTCCACCCTAAGCATCACATCTACACGTCTTTTAAATACCTCCACCAAAGCCCTGACACTTGATGTCACACTGCAGTCATAATAACTGGCCTTCCTCATTTATTTTTTTTTACATTAACCAGATCAGATGCCCCTGTTCTTCACATTTCACTTAACCACTTAACTTCAAGATTTTAACTTTTCACTGTGATATCATGCTACAGTTTGATTTTATTCCCTTTGTACCTTACCTGTTAGTATTCTCCAGGACTTCGACCTTCTTACGCAGCTCACTGTTCTCATTTGAACAAGTCTCAACTCTGGAGACAGCACAAGGAAAGAAAGAGGAATGTAAAATTTCAGTCATTTATTACACTTGCTTTCACAGAGCTCTATGCTCTATCTACATTTAATTTAAAGTTACACCAATAAGCTTTAGTCATAATCTTAACCATACTTAGTACTGTAAAAGACACTGCAAAAGACACTACTAGCTGTGGAACACCTGCTTATAGTGCTCAACTACTTCCCAGCAGATGCAGTTCATTCAGGATGGACTGTAACCACTTTTTGCCCCTTGAAATAGCAAAGCAAAGACCTTCTCTGTGTATCAGGCCATGGGACAGATACTTTAAAATCACAGAATATACTATATTCCTGTTGTTAGCAAGTATTTTGTGCAAAGGTGTTCAATGTGTTCATTTCATTGCTAGGTTGAGCCACCAAGCAATTTAGTAAATGCCATGCTCCTGAGATCAGATCCTCAAATTTCAAGTTTATGGAAGCTAATAGGCCAGGAGATTAATTCCAACAGAGCACTCATTTCCACACTGCCCCCAGAAATCCCCTAAACTAAAGTTGGCTATCATATGTCACATAAGAGGTCCAAGTATAAATATGGGACTTGTAAAAAGACAAACATGATCAGCCAGAATAGTTTCAAGAAAGAAAAAGGTAAAGGGAAATTACTTTGATATCTGTATGTGTACAGTGGAACTTCACAAGTGTAACTCTGAGAAAGCCAGACTCATCCATAAAGAGATAAGAAGGAAAAAAAAAAAAATTACACCAAGGGTATCACCGAAGATGGTACAAGGGGTTTAATAGATCCATCTGGTAAAGTAAGAGAAATACTAGCATTCTCTTCTGTTGAAAGACAGATTAACTTGGGATATAAATCACTAACTGGTGGTTTGGCTTCTTCTCACTAAGGGAAGTTGATGGGTCACATGCTCTTTTCATAAGTCCTGCTTATTTTCCCAGGCAATCCTGACTCACCCACTTCCTATTTCTGTCTCCATCTGCACTAGAAGACAGAATTCACTCACTCTGAATCCACCTTTCCCCAGATACTGCCTACCCACTGGGCCAACACAGTTGAATGAGAGGGAGACAAACAGCAGATGGGTCCTGACTTATTTAAGGTTTAAAGTCTTTGTTGGCACGTTAGCAACGTGTTGCAGGTAGACACAGTTATGAACACAGCACCCCAGCAAAAGTACAGGCAGAAGCCAGAAGAAAGGCCTTTTCTCAGGCATAACCACGAGAGGGCAGCTGGCGCTCTGTGCACAAAAACAGTCCCAGCATCAACAGCTGGATCTCTTTCCAGTCCAGCAGCTAGTACTATTGGCCTGCTTAAAACAGGAAGGAGGCTGGCTTACTTTTTTTCCAGACTGTCCATGTATTCTTTCTTTTTTCTTCTACTTTCCTGGGCAGAGATCTAAGGAAAAAGCAGGAAAAACACCAAATATTTGCATAGAAAAAAAAAAATAGCATCAGCGATGAATTAATACACTGGTAAAAGGCCCTGACATTCTAGAAACAAGCCTCTGTGCAGTTCTCATTTCTATTCCTGCTAAGCAAAGCACTAACCTGGTCTGTTTCCACATCCTGAAGCAAGAATGCCCTTCTTCAGTGGTATAAAAAAGATCAATCTCTGCTCTTACAAAACTAACCTTAAAAAGTAAATCAGATTCATCTGGAGAAAATACCCTAGGATGATGATCCCAGGACAGCTCCTGGCATCTGAAGGAGGAAAAGCCTATGCATATGCTAGAAAGCAGCTTTGTGAAAAAAGACTTGCACATCCTGATGAGCAACATGTCAAAGTAAGTCAGATATACATCCTTGTAGCAAAGGCAGCCAACCAGATCCAGGTTTGCATCTACAAGATTGTAGCTCACAGGTCAAAATAAGTCACCCTCTAATCAGTGCCTGCAAAACCACAGTTGGGCACTGTGTACAGTCTATGGCTCCAAAATAAATACCTCAGATGTACAAAGGCAAGCCCAGACGAGAGCTGCTTCTATAATAAGCATGCTGGAGCACATGACATTTCAGGAAAGGCAGAGAAAGCTGGGTTTGTTCAGATTTAAGAATAGAAGGCTAAGGAGGGAATCCTATCACTGTCTTCAACTATCTTGTGTAGCAAAGATGATATCAGAGTCTCTTCTCAAGAGTTGTGTGCAAAATGGCATGAGGCATCAAATACAAGTTGTAATGAGGGAAATTCCAATTAGATGTTAAGAATTCTATTTATTTGGTTTTACCACAGGAATGCTCTAATATGGGAACAGGTGGCCCAGAGATGCTGGGGACTCATTATCTTTTGAGACAGTAAAATGTGACTGGACAAGTCCCTCAGCAACTTGCTCTAAACCAACTCTGCTTTCAAAGCATGGAGTTAGACCAAAGGACCTCAAAAGATCCCCTCCAATATAAATTACTCAGATTATATGTAAGCGGTGCATAAAATGCATAAGATCACTCCCAAAATTTTCAAAAATCTATTACAAGACCAAATTTCAATCCAGTGTGCCCAAATCTGTACCTCTGTTTGCAAGACAAATAACAGAATGCATTAACCTTCAAAGATGTTCTAATATCCTCTACAAATTTGATGGCCAGGTCTGAAAAAAAAAAATGCTTTCCTCCCTATCACTGTACTCTTCCCCATGGTGGAAGAAGAAAAGACTTGTCAGGCATTTCACAGTCTTAGTATCAACCATTCACTTAAAGGTGATGGAATTCAGTGATCAAAAGACTAGGGCACAGAAATACACAGTCAGATTTTAAAACATGAAACAGTGGAAAAGAGCACCTCCATCACCATGGAGAGAATACAGAGGCCTTTGCCTACCAAAAGTGTAGGAATGTAGTGTTTCAAAATGGAGCCAAGCAACAGCAACTTGATACCCTGCTTGCTAAATGCTCTATTGTTCATGTCTTCAGGTAAATAGCTAGACAGAGGCACACTCTTACAATGACAGATAATTTGATGGGTGTGTTTAGGAACAAAGAAAACCACTTTATTAAAAGACATCTTACAGCATTTAACAGTACCACAGGCCACTACTGCAGAATTGTTGTAGCATTTTTTCAAGTGAAGGAGGAGTAGGAATTCTCCAGCAAAGCTAACTAACATTTACCTTGTTCTTTATTTTCCTGCGGATTTTCTTCAGCACTTTCTCCTCTGCTTTTGTCAGGGGAAGTTTGGTAGGGATTGGGTACCCCTCTGCTATCAGCGTCCTCTTCTCCTCCTCTGTTAGGATGAGCGGGCCAGTCCCCTGTAATTTCTGCAAGTGTCACAGAAAAGAAATAATATAAAAGAAAGTGCACACAGCCCTAGAGAAAAAAATGGGTGTTAGAGTAGAGAGGCAGTGACTGTCCCTTTTCAGAGAGGCTGCAGGAGAGGTCTGCTAGAATGCCTTCCATGCATTCTCTTCCATGCATTCCTGCAGTTGGGAACGCATGGAAGGGGAGACTTTTTAGATGTCTTCCATTCAGAGACTGAAGCTTTGGAACAGGATTCCCTCAAAACAGTTGTTCTCGGCCCAGCTCTGTACACACTGAGGCCGAAAGTGAAACTTCTCTTGGCTCAAACAGGGAAAGAGACAAATGAGAAGTACTACTGAAAATCCCTCCCTAAAGATCACCACTTACTTTCAACAAGAGGAAGGGAGCAGACCTACCCAGGGACAGGTTAACCCAGCAGGGCTGGGTCCAAATGCAAAACACAATCCATGGTGGGAGAAACATAATAATACTGTTGAACCCTGCTTCGACTTGGAGAAGAGGCACATACTATTCTCTGTGGGAAAGGAACAGACCAGTAAGCAAGAATTACTGGGTCTGCAGTTTTGACCAGTGATGGATTCATCTAAAGAACAACAGCGAGTTGGTAAATCCATAGCAAAACCAGTAATTTTTAAAATAAAGGAAGAAAAAAAAAAGAAAAAAGAGAAAAGAGAAAAAATATAAAAGAGAAAAAAGAGAAAAGATGGATGCTAGAAAACACCAGTCCAACTTACATGTGGTGCAGTCAGAAGAGGGGAATTGGAGAGCGCTGAAGCTGAGCGCGATGTCACTTTAGCTGTGGCTTGGAGCTGGATTGGGCTTGAGGGAGGGAGGGATCTAGCTGGGCTTTGGCCTCCTTCAGAGTCACTGCCATGGCTGCTGGGAGGGGTTGGAGGCAAATGCAGGGGATCCACTGCTGAACAGCAAGAGAGAAATATAACACAAGATTTTGAGGTGCTAGTTTGAATTTCCACTAAAGCTGCCAGCACCAGCCAGTTTCCAAGACTAGGACTGTCTGCAAAAAATTGATTGAGCAGAAGTGGCAACCTGGAAGATTTTCAGAGCACCTAGGTCTCCAAAGAGGGAATGAAACACAGCAGTTCATCAGCAGGTCTGATGAACCTATCTTTAGGTTCACCAGACAAAACAGGGCTCTGCACATACACTACCTACACTTCAGCATCTTCTCCAAATACACT